>JAPZDZ010000024.1:3430273-3458282 GCA_029783805.1 Acanthurus tennentii | reverse complement strand
TATAGAGTGTGGTCTAGACCTGCTCCATATGTAAAGTGTCTTGAGACAACTTGGTTGTGATTTGAGGCTATATAAATAAAATTGAATTGAATTGAATTGTATTGAATTGATTTCAACAGTTTAATAATAAAATATTCATATTCTTATGAACATTAATAAATTTGATACAACAAAGTGTTACAGTCTTCGCTGGGGTCACCGCTGTCCATCACAGTGACAGCAAGTAGACATATAAGCTGAAATACAGTTTAAATATAAAGCCATGGGTTTGCACCCGCAAAAAGTGCAAAATGCATCTACATTTTAGCATGCTCCACAATACACCAGATCTAACAATTCAGTCCAAATCTTTTTATGGTATTCTGAGATTTTGGCTGTGTTTTCTGCATAGAAAATGTTTTTAGAGACTGTTACCTGAAACACAAGGAGAGAAATATTCTGTCTCTGCCTGGTCACCTAAGAAGAAAAACAAGAAACAAAAGAGGGATAGAAGGAAGGAAAAAATAGAAAAGGTTGAAACTTCCTTCATTTTTCAACAGTCTTATACATTAAAAAACATATAGTACTTAAATTTACTATTCTGATTACATGTTGTACAGCTCTGCTAAGGAGCAGAGTTTGTCTGTGTGTCAGTGTGTGCTGTGTTTTCTGTAAACAAGGTTAAGAGAGGACTGCAGTAGAGTATCTAATTTACTTGGCTGGTAGTAGTCATAGATCTTGACCACAGCAGGCTTCAGGTTCTGCACTGGGTGCTGCTGTATGAGCTTTAAGTTGTGGTTAATGGGCACTGATTTTGTTAGCTGTTGAAAGAAAAACAGATGCCACAATCAGTAACAAACCTGGACAACATAATCACTTGTTGTGAATTAGCCTTACCTCTTTGAAGTACAAAAGAACATGATCTTCCTTTTGTTCAACACGATCAACCAGCAGGGCCATTTTGAGCTATTAAGAGACAATAACCACCCAGATCAACAACAGATAAATTATTATTTTTTTAAATTTATTTTATTAATTTTTTTATTATTTAATTTTCAGAATCAGGCACCGTTATTACTTACGCTTGCCAGAGACTCTGGGTCTGGGACAAATCCAGAGAGCATTTTGATATCCAGGATGACCATGTTTGTACTGTGCTCTTTTCCACTGTATCTGTAAAAAATAAATACATTTAAAAAAAATATACAATGTCAGCAGTGAGATTTATTTTGGTCTTTTACAGATCTATTACCAGCATGCCAAGATATTTTTAAATAGAAAGCTTCTACAGGGCTTCATCTACAGATATGTTTAATTTGAATATTAACTAGTTATTTCCATCATCTACATGTTCAGTTACCAAGTTTAAACTGATAGATGTACAGGACTGTATTCAGTGTTTCAGTATTCCTCCATCATTGCTTAAACATGGATCAAACTGTTAATGGCTGCTTACAGAGACTTTAGGAACAGAGAGAGTTTGGGTCCATGAGATCTGCTGGTGCAGTCAGCCTCCACTTTGACCTCCACACTGAGAGTGGTTGCATCAGAAGGCGTTGGGATATTGTAGTGAGCAGAAATCTAAGACAGAGGTACATCAAGATGACACAGTGTTCATAAAAAGTGAACAAGGAGGGTCGGGTTGATAGTATTCATGGGCATCAGACTCATTGCATGAAGGGAAACAAGTTCCTACCAGTTTTGGGTGGGTCACACATTGTCGCCACAAACTTGGCATTTGTCTGAAATTGGTAATTTGAACACCTGTTGCCCATAGTCTTGCTTTTCTTCACTTGCAAAGTCTTGGACTGACAGTAGCCTAACTGTTTAGCAAAGCCAGACACTAGCTAACATCAGCACAAAGTGGAAAGATGAGGAGGGCAGCTAGAAGCCTAATATAAGTAGACCGCTCTGTAACAGTCTCTTGGTTTGAGATTTTTGCTTCCTCAGACAAGGACATGGGGACATTTTTTAAGAAGAGAAAGGGAAGTAACAATCACTGCTGGTGGTAACAGGAATCATTTCATTTCATTTGGCTAACAACTGAGTCCCTTGTGACAGAGGTTTCCTGTTCTGGTGAATAAAAGGATGACTGGTCAACAAAATTGTTTGGAGTTGCATGATGTTGATTTCTGTCACTTGAGTTGTTTACCTCTAAAAAATGAACTTAGCATGTGGAGGTTTGCTGACTTGTTGTAATTGTCAGTGGGAAATTATATAATTCTGCTTTGACCATATAAAAATATACACTACATGTTACAAGGCATAAGAATCCAGGAAATGACATCTACTCTGATGAAAATATTTTTGGGGGAGGACCCCCAAACCCAATATTGTTCCACTCACATTTTTAATGCTTTTGATGTCCATGGTAGTACGTAAACACCTCAAAACCCTATGTATAAACACTGGACTGCCAAAATTAAGGCATAGTTACATTAGCTCAGTGTTGTTCAATGGTGAAACTACAGTATATCATGAGCTACTTTTTATAGCCTAAATATTAGACTTTAATATTATGCCATTATTCCATCTCAGCATTTTGCATAAAATGTACAAAGGGATAACACTGATGTTTCAACTATGATTCTATGGCAGAGGTAGTAACACAACCAGACTGATGATTGACAGTTGATTGTGTTAGATGTCATCTGTGGGACCCTATAAGTATGAGATATCATATGCATCTAGCAGTGATTAGCATGTATATGAAATACTGGAGACACCAGAGAGAATAGCTACTGTTTTATACATAAACTAATGCAGATCTTAACAAACAGACAAACAAACAAAAAGCAGGGAATGTATTTCTGCCATGTTATGCTTTTGTTATTATGTTAAGTGCATATATCTTGGCTGTAGCTGCAAGTATACCTTGCAAGTATGTTAAATGTCACACTAGATGACAACATTATTGTGTTATGTGTTTTGCCTTTAAGGTTTCTGCAACATTAGAATGCTATTTAAACTCACACATTTTCATTATTTTGGTGTTGTTTGGTTCAGTGTAAACAAACAAAGACTTTGTGAAAAAGTCTTTGTTGCAGTGGCTTTAAGTGTCTCTGTGTAACTAGGTTAAAGAGAAATAGGAAGAGCTGCAGTGAGACCTGACCTGAATTGAAGCACATGCAGTGCCTTTCACCTCCAGGCTGTACTTCCCTGTCACATCCCTGAGCACCTCCTCCTGGTAGAGCAGTTTGTTGTCCTGATTCACATCAAATGTCAGTTGGCCAGTGGGAGCCTGAACTGTAACTGCACTTGAACCACCTGGACTGAACACTAGAGTGGAGTAGAGAGCCAGAGCCTGAAGAGCCACCACTGTGTCCTATAACACACACAAAAACAGCTAAATATACAAAATAACAAATACCATGCATGCTTACATTTAGAAAATGTTACATTTACTTATGGTTCCATAAGGCTTCATATGTAGGTATTCGTTATCAAGTCTTAAGTGTTAATTATCATAAGAAATCGACTTAAAGTAAAGGCTGTCTGTAAAGTAAGCTAATTTAATATATTTTTACATAAATATTATCATATGAATTATGTGAACAAAACATTGGCATTTTGCAGATGCAAGGTTTTGAACAAGACAGCAACAAAGTAGTCAAGCTTCTGTATTAGGTCACAGCTACCCAGACAGAGACATTTTAACCAATCTCGTTTTTATATTTATCCAAAAAAGAGTACTGTCTGTAGCATTCTCTTACTTGTGTGGAAGAGAAGCCCCCATAATAGTTCTGCTGCCCTGTGAGCCATCTAATGATGCGGGTGGTATAGCCCAGGTCTTCAGTGGTAGGAGAGGCACTGAGTTTGGCCAGCAGCACGTATGAGCTGATTTCCACAGACAGGGAGGCTGATGTTTCTGTTGCTGTCTGAGACCAGTGAAGGAAACCCCCTACAAACAGCCAACCACAAGCAGACAAAAAAGGTAAGTAACATTCAATGAAGCAAGAGTGATTTCCTTTGGGAGGAGGACTCACCTTCGTTTATTGCAACTGTGTCTAGGTGCCTCAGGAGGTGAGCACGCCTCTCCATGTCTCCTGCAAGGGTGAAGACGTATGCCAGCAGCGCTGTGGTGTAGGTGTTGCTGAGGTCACCAATGGACTCCCTGAGGCAAGACAGGCTCTTCGCCACCACTGGATTCTACAACGGATAAAAATTATACAGAATAATTATGATGATGAAATTATTACATCATCTGATTTTCTTTTAAAAAAATCTAATGCTAATGTAGATGTAAATGGAAAATGTATGCTCTCTTGTATGACATTTTTTCTTTAACACCTTTATTCAGACAAACTATCAACCAAGGACTTCAAAAGCAGCTTACAGTTAAAGAAGCAAGAGTTTATAGTACTGCCGTGGGTCTACTTACATCTACAGATGTATTCATCTCCAAGAAAGCAGCAGTGATGTAAGCACTGAGAGTGACTTCATCAGACACACCACCCTGTAGAGAAAGCATCATGCAGTATCATCTCTGTATCTCTAACAACCCAGTTCACAAGAGTGATTTTTAACACTAGATGCACTTTGGTGGCACTGACAGACTTTACTGATGTCAATGATATAATCTGTTTTTTGTTTTTTTTTATGAATGTATGTATTATGCATTATTATGTGTTACATGTATTTTTTTTTAAGTGGAGATGACTGAGTTGAGATGAAGGCTTAGCGAAAGCATTCATTTAAAATTGTAAGCAGACAGACTGAAAATATTTACTTACTTGGCTTTGTCACCAATTAATAAACAGCCAGCAACCAATCAGAATTCACTTAGACCATGGTATAAATTGTGATTATGTCACAGCTAAGGGAAATTTAGCAATGATATAATCACAACATGCCACAGCTTGAAATGAGCTATTGCTTAATTATACCATTGTCTACCCTATACATATGTGCACTATAATTTAAACACCGTATTCATATGCCTCTGTTTTTTCTTTATACAATGTATTTACCTACAATTGCCTGCTGTGCCTGCTGCACACATTGTATATCTAAGTGTATCAATTTCAAACTGCACTTAGTTGTATCAATCATAGCATATGCATATATATCCCTAACTGCTTAGTATATAGCACAATTTATATGTTAATTGCTCTGCACTTTACTGTTTTTTTTGGAATTTCCAGATGCTAAGCTCTATTTTGTAGTCTCTATCACCACTGCTGTAAATCTAAACCCAATTTCATGATGAAATTTTCTTATACTGCAAATTGCTGCTCACACAATGCTGTAGGTTTTATGAAACTGGTAAGTTACTGTTATATTGAGCCAGTTGCTGCTACCCCATACAGTTAGGGTTATAATCAGTTCAGCTGATAAAAAACTATTGCTAAGCTTACCTTCATTCTGTTGTTGAAAAGTTTTCCCGACTGTTCAAAACAGCCATTTTCTTGTTGTTTCTGCACGAGCCAAGACTGAGACTCTGTAATCTTTCTTGGATCAATGAAGATAAAATCCTGTGCTTTAGCAAAAGATCTCAGAACGAAAGCAGTCAGCCTGAGGATGTAAAAACAAAGTCAGACTTTATATCATGTTTCACGTTAGTCCCCATAATACACTTACAGAACCCCCTGTTGTTAGCCAAGATAAAGAGAACCACAGACAAATCTGAACTCTCAGTGCACAATTCCTTGCCCAACTTTGTGCCCAAGGATTCACAATAAGGATTTCCAAACTATAGCCAGTGACTGCTAAATTGCAGCCCCCCAACAGATTCAGCTTAGTATAAAAAAAAATGTGTATCTATAGTCAGTTATAAATTGTGTGCACAGTGAGGCAATCAGTGCTCACAAGCTCAAAATCTGTGGCCATCATTTAGTCATCAGTGCCAACAATGTATCAATCCATATTGTTTATCCATAGGCACAGATCCATTTTATTTTTAATTAATTAATTTGTGGATGATTTGATCGATAATGCACTTACCAAGTGTTCCCAGCCCCTGATCCAAATGTGCTGTAAGCACCATTGGAATGTTTGTAGTTAAGCTGTCTCTGGTAGCCTGGTTAACAACAGTAACATACTTATTAGGACTTTTAAGTTTACAACCAGTGGTGCATCTGTTTATGGACCTAAAACAACATTTGGAGGAATTGAATGCTTTTAATAGAATGAATAACATGCATCAAAGGCAGGTGGCCTGGGTGTTTTGACAGTGTTGCTGTCATGTAGTTACGCACCACAGATTTTCTGTTTATACATAATACTCCTGGCACTGAGTGGTTATAGATGGTCATTTTAACATGTAAAGAAAGCTATTAATTAATTAATTAAAGAAAGCTTCTGCTGCAGTATCAAATCGACAGAGACTTACCACTAGTTAGGAAGTTGGTAGCCTTTTCCTTAATAGCTGGGGTCAGTTGCTGTGTGTTTTTCAGGTACTGGAGGATGTAAATGTTGGGGGCCAGAAGTGCAATGTTCTGCTCACCACATCCATATGGCATCCTCAGTAACCCATTCAGGTTCTTCAGGGCACGGCCCAGAATGTCACCTGCATGAAAACACTGACTTACTGAGTTACTGAGAACATGTAACCAGTCTGATCTTCAATTTGTAAACTGATTTGAAAGACATGGATAATCAAATTATATGTTATTATCTTATTATGCTTCCTAGAAATGTTTTGTCATCTAGCCAGAATCAAAGATAATGGACTTTTCAATAAAGCAGGAGCAAAGTAATGTTTTTAGATTCTGAAATTTTATGCCATACCCTCAGGGTCTGTATTTGTAAATTACATGAGTTATATTTGCAATGGTTTGTTTAACGGTATAATTCCTCTGAGAGGACATTAGTTATTTTTGTTAATGTCATGAGACCTAATGAGGTTTCAAGGTCTGTCTGTCAACTTGAATGAAACTGTATGATTAAAGCAGCTCCTTTCAAATGAATTTATTAGTTTACCCAGCACTGATACTGAAACATGTGCAGATCCAACGATCATGTTCTCAGGAAGTTCAACATCAATTTCCTCTGTCAAAGTTTCCCCTGTACAGACAAGGAACAAACAACTCATTTAGAGACACTTCAAGTGGAACTCAGTACTTAAACAAAGATGTCATTTAGATTTCATCAGGTGTTGGATCATAAATTGAAAAATATCAGAATGCGAATAAAACAGATCGTTGTCACACAAGTAGGGGATTCTTTAGGCATTGTTCTTCTATTTGGTTAATAAAATGTAAAAAAATGTTTCAAGTCATGACATTTTGCAATTTAAGACAACTGCAATAAAGTATTCACAGTTGCTGCTATCATAGTAAACTTATGATTGCCTGGAGGTAGTATCTGTATGTTTTCAATGTTTGACTTGTAATGTACTCCCAAGTTTACAGCATTTGGCTGTCCATTTCTTCCTCCAAATGTTAGATGGGTCATTCCTGGTGTAAGCCATACATACCTTTAGGGCAGAGCAACCAGTTGTAGTTCTTTGTCATCTCAGTTCCCTCAGCCTGAAAAATCGGGGAATGAGGTGAGTTACACAGTGTGCATTTTGTTTTAAACACTATGCAGTAATGGTTCACTGCTAAACAAATTTTTTGTCAGATTATTTTTAAGGTACCAACCTTTACAATAAGGGGTCGCGTGACCACGTCAATGCGACCTCTTTCGGGCACACTCACAATCTCATTGTCACATGAAATATCAGATGTCACAGCCTCAGCAGTCACGGTCACATTCACAACCCCTGAAAAAAATCACTGGTGTGAAGCTTGATTTGAAAATCTTTCAGATCCCTGTTATCCCAAAAGTGTAAAAACATTTTTTCAATAAGTTGGCTCTCAATGATAAAAGAGGGTTGTGCTAAGAAAGTAGGGTATTTGGTTGCTACATCTTAGCACCCTCAGAAATTTCACAATAGTGTAGATGAAGGTTTGACTCTCACCTAAGGATGTGGGGGCCATGCTCCAGCTGAGAGTCTTGCGCTCACTGCCACAAAGACAGGATATGTACTGGTCACCATGTAGGGGGGTGAGGGTGTAATCTGAGGAAGGGGCTGGAGACACAGTGACCTGTTCAATGGAGACAACAATTTTATTTTATTGTATGTTTTTTACTGGGAATAACTGGGAAACAATTGTTCAAACTGCAGCACAATATAGAACAAGTTCTGCCTCTCAAAGGTGTCTTTTTCTCCAAAAGAGAGTAGCCATCAAATCGTCTTAAAGTTTTGAAAACCAACCAAGTTAAGATGTAATTTCAAAAATTTAATAGAAACTTGGCACAGTAACTCAGAATATGGTAAATGTAACACCTGTCAAACATCAACATGTTTGCACTATCATTATGGAAATGTTAGCATGCTGACATTTGTATTTAGATCATGTAAAAGCAGTCTTTACCATGATGCAGCGGGAAAGATAGTTGAAGGTGGTTGCCTTTAGTTCAAAGTGCTCCCCTCGGATGATAGAGTAAGGCAGGCTGAGCTCCAGGAAGAAGGGCTGGAAGATCTTGATCTCTTGACGGGGAGCCAGGCCAAAACCCTGACTGGATAAACAGAATGCCTCTGTCTCCCAGGTGGTGATGGTGTCTGGGACAGCGAGGGACACATCTTTCCTTCCAGACTCTCTGGATTATCAGATACATGCAACATTCAGTGAACTAAAAAAAATCTCTATATATAGATCTCAGATGAGTCAAAGAAACACTATGTGAGAGGATAATGCATATGATCAATAATGAAACAACATTATAGGCAGGCCTACTGCAATCATAAAAAAATCTTGTGTAAATGTGACAAAGTGAAACTTATGAAATGTAGAAATAGAGTTCCAGTTAATAAAGATATTCAATAAACTCTGACTATATTTCTCATTCAACCCTTAACGCAATGAACACTAACCCAAAAGACTTTTACTTATCTGGCTTCCTATCTGGTTTAACTCCTTGATTAATACAGATTTCAGTGAAGTATCCCAGTATGCTACACTGAACAACACAGTTGCTCTCTAATCATGTTAAGCGTTTATGAAATACCAAAATGCAAAGACAAGTGCAATGCATTGTTTTCGCATGAGGGAGACAGTTGGAGGTGATATTAAGTAGTTCCATGAGATAGCCCCATCAATCATATTTTGTGTAATTGTGACTAGGCCATCCATTACATAATTAATGTTTTGCTACACCCTTCTTCAACCCAACAACAAATTGGGGGACAGACTTATTTAAAGAATTTCTTAGCTTTAGGATTTAGGATTTTTCTCACCATAAGGTTTAATAAAAGTCTCTAAGTGTTATTACGTCCTAAATTGGCAAAAATGACTTGTTATCACTTGTTACATATTCAGGCCATGTCAAAATAAAAAAATGAGATCAATAAATTGTTGTCATGTCATTTATGTATTTAACAGGAGGATGTTACTGCACTCCTGTATGCATATTCCACACAAATGCATATATCAATGGAGTCAAATACATGCAGTCAAAACAGAAGCTCACCCAACTTCCACCAGGTCCCAGATCCATGTCTCAGGAAAAAAAGTGCGGACTGTCTCTATTGGTGGAGCAATGTTTGGAGCAAGTGCTCCTCCTCTTGCTCCTCCTCCTGCTGCAGCACCTAAAGGTGTACTTGCCAGTGCCACTATCCGTGGTGCTGTTCTGTATACATGAGGACCTACTTCATATCTATAATTTATACCTGGAAAGACACCAGTAAATAATCCTTCAGAAGAAGAGAGCAATGATGACAGGGTGAGCTGCTTAAATGCAGGGGAAATATTCTGCATGTGTCACTTGATGGAGCAAAGAAACAATTAAAAAGAAATCACCATAGTAACCATGGTGGTATTCTCTTCCTTTGTACTTGAGACATGAAGGCACACGGATAACCATGTTTGTTGCCATCTTCAGCCCTACATCCTAGATATTCCAACAAGATATGGCAATTACTAAAAAGTAAATGAATAACAACAAAATGTAACAATATAATACTTATATTGTGCGCTGCTCTTTGTGCATCACCTGGAAAACTGCAAAAGCATCGTCTCTATCCCTGTGTGATCTTCTAGGTCTCACATGTAAGCATTCTACAGGATCTTGGACCTCATATGGAATATAGGATGATTTTCTGACAGGCAACAAGTTGAATATCTGAAAAGAAAGGCATAAAGTGTCTAATGGTTTTGCTTCTATGAAAAACTATACAATTGAGAATTCTTGGGATTTAAGGTTATTACGGTTGTTCAGTATAGCTATTAGAACAGTCCTTTTATTCATATGGTATATTTTATGGTATATAAGGGAAACACCCCCAAGGAAATATTAGCAAAATAAAACTATAACTTGACTGATAATGTTGATGGCGCAAAAGATTAGTGAGAAAGCACATAGATTTTGAATGTATCTTTCCTGTTTGATTCTAGCAGTTACCTTGTCCACTTCCAGGGTTTTTCCTGGCTCCTTGATAAGAACACTCTTGTCGACAGCACTAACACCACACAAAGAGTTTGGCTGGGCTGTCACCTGCAGGGTGGTCTTCTCTCCTGGGACAGCAGAGGATGGAGAAAACTCCAGGAACACCTTACACAGAAAACAGAGATTGCACCATCAGAACTTTGTGGCATAAGATGAGAACCTTTGATCTTGACAAAGTAACATATATGTGTATTTTACTTCAAAAAGCCACTTACATTTTTTTTAAAGGAAATCTGTTTATTTCAACACTGTCTTTTTTATTGAGATGACAGCATTATATTAATTTTATGAAGTGCCTGTAGTGGAGTTTCCACAGAGCTGTGGTCACAAAGTCCTTTAGGGAAAATATAGCACCTCTAAATGATATGTTCTTGTGGTTTAAGGTGCTTAGCAGAGGTCATCCCTCACAGTGCTTAACTTAAATTTAAAAGCCATGGCTTTAGACAAAGGACTTGCTTTACCCACACCATGAATTAACTTGTGTGAATAAATATAGCTAGAGAGGACTGTATATAAAGTTAATCACCATACCTGTGCAATATCAGATTTAAAGTAATTAATATGATAATTTGTATTTGATCTTATTATCAAATAGGGCTACATAATAACAGTTTTTAACTAATGTATACCTTGACTCTACACTCAACACTGACAAGAAGTCATTCCTGCGAGTTTTTGACTGATATTGACCTTGTTACTAAAGCATTTTTCAGTGGAGAAGTCAGTACTGTGGGCGATCACAGTCTCACTTGGGAGGATGGCATAGGCCACAACTTGGACAACTGGTGCCATCTCCGCAGACACTCTCAACTTAAAGGACACCTCACCCTCAGTCACTGAAACAACAGACCAACTGTTACTGAAAGCAATCACTATTCACATGCTACCATAGATTAAAAATGCAGTTCAAAAGTCATTTGCTAACTACAAAGAAAAGTTTGGACATCATTGCTTGCTCACCTGATTTTTCTTGCACTTTAATCTCTTTATGTCCTTGCATGACAATGGCTCCTCTTGATAAGACCTGGGAAATTTAAGAGAAAATATAAAGAACTAATGAAATACAAAAACCTAACTTTCTTCATCAGTAGTTCATGACACTGTCTGCTGCTCAGATGTGTGTTTGAGGCATTTAAGTCCTTAGTGATATATATTTATTTGCGTCAGGTCAATATTTAAGACATCAGTAAGTGGTTGCTCAGGCTCTGGAGCTTGTGGCATTTGACAGGTTTTGAGGTAAGTGACTTAACTAACCCAAACATTACTGATTCTGCAAAATTGGTCTCACAGAGCTGAGGGTTTTTTATGTTTTATGATAGCCAATCATTTACAGCATCAATATTTACAAAGCTACGTAATACTTAGTTTTAAGTTGTATGTATTCATGATATGCTTAAAATTATTTCTCTGTCATTGAGGCTGTTTTGCAGAGTGTCTAATATGTTTGTAGTGCTGGAAACAAGGGTTGGTCATTATGTATGTTGTGAACCAGAACTCTAGCTTCTTGATGAAATAGTAGTTCATCAAATAAATTAATAAGCAAACTTTTCAAATGTACTAAATGTGTATTGCTTGCTTTGGGTTGGTCACACAAAAAATGACTTCTCATTTCTTTTTCAAATCTGAGTGCACTTTAACAGGCAAACTGGGTAACAAGGACACTTCTGAGGTCTTTAGTTTCTTACCAAATAAAATGGTCAATAGCAACAATGTGTTTTAGATATATATCAATAATCTGATTTAAGTTAATTTTGAGAACATCTTCCCCAAGGTCAATGGACATGTGACAAGTCAAGAAATAATTCACCCATCACTCACCAGATACATGATATCCACGGAGCCTGGGGCCTCTCCAACCATGGTGCATTGAATAGAGATTTTTCCTTCTCTGTCACAGGGAAGAGATTTATCAATTTTTTTCACCTCTAGGAAGCTGATGGTTTTAGTATCTGGAGAGGAAACTTGGGCCAAAGACATTGTGAGATCTCCAGTCTCATAGTATTCAACTTGATAACCAACATAATCCAATATTGGTTTATTGCCAACCTAGGTTGAAGAAAAGATAAATGATGAATAAATAAAACAAAAATTTCATAACCATTAGCTTCACTGAGGGCACCTTGGTCAGTTGTAGCACTGAGAGTTCATTTAAATTTTCAGTTTTTGGGCAGCATTATAACCTTCAGTAAAGTGGTATGATGTGATTTGAAAAATGTTTGCTTGTAGATCATACTTTTAGTGCCACTTCGTACTTACACGGAGGTGGATGTCTTCTTTATAGTTTGTTGTATTTAATGAAAAAGCAGCAATTCCACTGCTGTCCGTGGTGAGGTTCTGTAGCCAGCGTGAGGACCATGATTCACCCTCAAACAGGTACACTGGCATGTCAGGAATGGGTGTATCATTGTAATAAACTGCTTTAACCTGTCAAAAGTACAACACTGTATCACTGAGAATGCACATGGCTTCATTTGACTTCATTTCACTAAATCACAGAGATAAAGTAAAAATCACATGCACTTACTTTTCCCTCCACATTCGATCCTGGCTCATAAATTTTGGGTGTGTCGATGAAGGACAGCTTTCCAACAACATATGAAATCTGTATTCTCTTCTCTCCTGTTAATGAAATACCTGAACAGAAAAACCTTCATGTGAAAACTATACATAGGCTCTATGATTTAAATAAAAGACACTCTAACTTTCTTAATATACTGCATTTTTTGTTTTTAAGTATAAAATATATTATTAAACTTGCCTGTCCCATCCTCTTCCACTTTGACCTTAAGATTCAAAACATCTTGTAATGCCTTTTTGTCAATTTTTTTGAAAGTGGACATCATGAAGTTAAAAGTGGCACAGCCTTTCTTATCCGTCTATGAAGTACAAAGCAAGATGAAATTAATGACATGGAGCAAATAGTGAATAAAAGAATGTTCCAACTTTCACAGTTTTGTATGTGCATTACCTCTTAATACATAACTTTTAAAATATAATTCAAACCTTAAACTGGTTACAATACCTTTGAATTCCATAACTTTATTATTTTTACTTTAAACTGGAACAATGCTCCAGCATCTTACTATAATTTATCAACTACACACACACTGTTTAAACAAAGGTAAGGTCTATCTTTCTATTCACATTTTTCAGCAGAGATGAGACTGTTGTTCTGGCAAATATACCAAATATACCTGTTTTTCCTCCTTGTAGCAATTGGGAGGCAGTTCAGGGATATCGTCTGGATGTCCAGGGATGACTTGGAAGGTATGGGAAAAATAGCTTTGAAGAGGGCGGCACACCTCAACTTTAACACTGCCTGGCACAGGCTGCCCATATGTATACCTTATTAAAATTATATAGAAAATAATGTTATTGAAAAGAGAAATTTACTCACCAAAATAGACCCATAAAAGGATTTAGGATTTTTTATTTAAGAATGTAATAAGAGTAAGACCTTGTACTTACTTTGCGCATACTTCAGCTTTGATTTCATTCTGCCCAATACTTACTTCATCAGATGTACTTATTTTTACATCAAATTTAGGCAAAACTGGGAACAAAATATGATTGTTACATTTTTGCGTCATTACAAATGGACTGAAATAAAAGGTGATAAAAATCACCTGTGACATACCATATTTCTCCACCTTGAAGCTGTGATGTATTTTTCTTTCAGCAATGCCCACAGTAACTCTGTACATTCCTTCAGGGGCCTCAGAATTCAAGGAGTAAGACAGCTGCAGTATTTTACTGTTAGATGTTTTATTTAGCCATTGTCCTATCCTGTTACTGTTGGCATCCTGTAAAGTGAAACAAATGCAGGAAACAGATATTAATGACAAAAACATGAACCTTAATGTGACAAAAAGTGAAAGTACTGCAGTAATAACACATAAACATAATTTCATTTAAGTGGGGCATTCATTTGAAAGTGTAAACTGTACTTGTTGATGATTCATGTTATTACAAAACATTTTGTTAACTTAACCACTTTTAAGACAGCCTGAAGCCTTCACTTTTACCGCTTAAAACTATTATCAAGCAGATTCTAACCCATGTTTTGACAGTGTCTAGTTAAGGATAAATTGGTATTAGTTTATTCCCATTACAGAGGTGTGATAGGCTTAAGAAGTTATATGTTTGACTGTTATCCTTTTAAAATAAAATTTAATGCAGTTTCGCAAAAAAGGAGGAGAACAAGAAGAAAGATGTTACCATTCAAAAAACCTTGTTTAAGTTGTTGAGTTTAAAATAGCCTGCTGCTGTACATTGCATATTTGTAACAACTCTAGCAATTTGAAGGGTACTTGCCAAAAAGTTGTTGCCAAAAATTGTTTTGTATTTGAAAAATCCAACTAATATTTTTTAACTGTGAAATAATTATATAAAGTTTGGGGATAAGTTTGATTGTGTGGATATGGTCTTACCTCAATTTCGATGATATTGTACTGCAAAAACAGAATGAAAAAAGATTTGTATAGGGACATGTAACACTTTTCTTTAAGAAGCAATTACAACTTTAGATGGACATTTAAGGCTCTGATGTTTTACAATCAGTGTACAGGTATGTACAACATTAAAATATCCTTTCCATGGAGTATCTATCGTTCAGATTAATATATACATAACTTTGGAATAACATGCAAGCTCTATGTACTTCTTTATTATGACTGTAAGTACTTAAAAATTCAAATTTTACAAAATGATTAGTTAGAGTTTGACAGATTTTTTACAGCACCTGCAGAAATGTTTAAAATCAGCACTGGCAAGTTTAACTAAAGGGGCCCTGTTTGTACTGTTGACCCTGAGCTTTACTTGGAGCTGACTGGCCAGAGACCACACAGATAACAGCACCCACTATATACACAGGATCACACACATCGATCACCCATGTAAGTCAATTCAATACATATTTAACTCCACTAGCAAAGGTTCAAAAATCAAAGTCCGCACTGATTTCATTCTCAAGAGAATTTTAAGCAAACCTTTGACGTGTTGCACAAAAGGGAAAGAGCAAATTGGGTACATTTCCATCACTTATATGGTGAATAAATTATGCCACGCACATTATAATAGTGTCAGAAGTCAGTGGTACAGCTTAGTTCGCATATGGCTTTAATTTTTGGAAACAGATGGCTGTGGTTTGTCATTACATGTTTGAGCAATAAGTTAGCATCAATCCACTGCTACTATCTGTTTGCGCTTGTTGTGGTGAAGCCAAGACAAACACTGACAGCACCAAAAGCATCTTATTCTTTTTTGTCTCTTAGAGTTGGAGAGCTTCTTAGTCATGTGAATTAAATTTTTTGCTATTGCATCAGAACGTATTTAACAATGCTTCCTTCTAATTATGTAAATAAATTCTTTTTCAAAAAAGGTAAAAAAAAAACCCCAAAACATTTCAAGTGAGCATACATGGCTAGTGTCACTAATACTATGGTTTATAAATGAAATAAGAGATTTTCTGGCACAGTTGTTCTATCCTTATTATTGGATATTTACCAATACTAGGATCAATACCATTTTTCTATGTAACTGATTACTGATTAAAAGTTGATCTGATCCATTAATATAGCAGCCCTAGACTTAGGTCTGTCACCGTTTCTTGATCTACTTGTTCCAAATACTGCAGGACTTGTAAGTCATGGTACCCATCTTAATGATCAGCTAGGAAAACCTTGAAATGATATCTTGAAAAAGGGAGGAGACAATCAAGACTCACTTCTTGATTTGCAGGTCTCAGATTGGTATCCAGCGAGACAACTCTGAAATGCACTGTGAAAAATGAAATGAGATTTTATCAAGATTTATTAGTTAGTTTGTGGTAATGTTAAGATGGCAACAAATTATATCATTGCTATCAAATTTAGAGGTTAGATAAGGTTAGAGTATTAAAAGTCCCATGTTTTCTTATTTTTGCCAACTCCTTTCTGGTATCTTTCTTCCAAAAATAACATGAGAGCAGATGATTATTTAATTAAAAAGTCAATGTTACACTTTTAGCTATATTACATGACATATATTTTCTCCAGATTATTGTTACAGGCCAACTAAAGCCAATTCCAACATGTAGTGGGCTAAAAGCTGAGAGATTACAGACAGTTTTCCAAGGAAAAAATAAAAACAAAATACAAGAGCAACCTAAAGTGTCTAACAAGTTGAACATGAGTTGTTTTTGTGCCATGATCCGCCAAAGTAATTGATGTAACATTAAGGGCTAAAGGAAACCCCCCTTAAGCTCAGAGTGCATAATTAGTATTTTCAATAAAGTGATGGATAGTTTTACTTCCTGTTTAAAGGTAAAATAGTTCCCATGGTTAGTGTCATGGTTTGTAGCTGTTTAATAAATAGTATAACATTTGACAAAACTAATATCATGGGCTTCTGTGCTTTCATTTTGTACTGCCTGTTTACATTCTGGGGCAAGAGCTAACTTTGTGTAGTCTGGTTAGCATTATGACTACTAGCCTACTGTGACTCCCCTGTCATGTAGGCCAGAGCCAACAGAAGCTAGGTTGTCCTCTGACATGTAGTTTTAAGTGAAAAAGTTCAAGGAAAACTAACTTCTTCATGCAATTAACCTAAATCGTTAATTTTATGTTTTTCAGTGCATTGTTTCTATTATTATTCTATACATGCATAAGATACTTTGAAATTGTGGCACTGGTTTCATTTTCTATGCTGGGCCCACATTGTATGTAACATCATAGATAATCAGCTCAAGGTTACCTGTTTGTCCAGGGAGGTATACTGGTTTATCTGTCTGAATGAATGTCATTGGTTCGTACACTTTGATCATGACTTTTCTGACTTCTTCTGAGTAAAATGTGTTGCCTCGTACCTCCACCTTAAACCTCCGCACCTTTTCACTCTGCACTGCGGGAACCTGTGACAGAAAGATATTTCATAAACACCAAGACAGCCTTTAACTTGTACTGAAAATACTCAAGAGCCTGCACTAAATCTGTTTTAAAATGATCTGTTAAAAAATAAAATAACAGATGAATGTTGTATTAAGTTAATGCATTTGTTGATTCACACATGACCCTTTATATGTATTTTGTGTTACATGTCTGTGGCCCATGTTATTAAAATCCCTTTATTTTTTACAGCTAAAATGTTGTTTTAAATTACTTTCTTTTTCAAAGAATGCTGAAGCTATTAAGCAAATGAAACAAAACCCATGGCAAGAGCTGACCTTAAATTGCACGCAGGTATGAAACGCTTTATTGGATGGCCTCTGAAACAGAGTTGTATTTTTGTTTTTAGACATCAAAGTGACAGTCATGACCATAGTCTCGTTGGGCTGCAGGAGACTGGCACAAAACTTGGTCATAGCTCCAGCTTCAAGAACCGCAGGAATGGCTACCATGTACTGCCTGCAGACATAGAAACATACTCTTATATGGTAGACACCTAACTAAATCTAACAAGGGAATTCAACTCGGTAGACTATGCAACAAAAAAGGCATTGTTCAGGTTCATGTGAACTCCGGTAAACCCCCACACACACGCTACAATGACTCTGTTAGATACTACTTGTGAAACTTACGGTTCTGCCACTGCTTGACCCACACACATCCAACTCCAGATGACACAAAGTGTCCATGTCCACATCTGAATCCCTGGAGAAGCCATGACTGACTGAGATAAACCTCAGTCAGCATCTGTTAAATAGCCTTTGATACAGACATCCAGCCCCCACCTTAGACCAACATGCTCTCACTTATCATGCAACCACCTACTGGTTTCCAGACAAGTAGGCAAGTCAATCATTTATAGATTTCCAGTTGTTAAATGTAAAAATGTAAATGTTAAAACTGTTTAATCAGAGAGGGTGCAAAGTTCAAACAGTTTGTTGTTTTAATTTTAAACATAAAATGACATTTTTCTACAAAAAAATCTTCTTGTCAGTTGTAATACAGCTTATTCTTTTTTTATCTTCCTATTTTGTAAAGTTTAATGTAGTCACTAATTTGGTGGTTGGACATACACTAATAGAGATGTAAAACCTCTCAGACACTTTCTCAAAAAAGAGGAAAAAATGAGCTTTATAGAGGCTTTAGTTCTCTAGAACCATTAAAATATTGTGTGTACGTACTGATATTCTGTACTTTTTATCTCATGACAGGTGATTCCATTTTGTTCTACACATTCTTGATGTCATAACAATGCCAGCATGTGAGGGTGGTGGTCTAGTACTTCCCATAATCAACTGTAAGCATTGTAAGCATTAAAGTAACTTGGGTTCTGTAACAATGCCCTTTACCCAGCGTGGGATGTTTGATTTTGTCATGCAACTGCTTTCAGCCTGATTACTAAGGACAAAGTAGACTTTTTTTGCACTAAGTAAACCTTCATGAGCTGATAAAGTCCTCAAAATTTGCTCATACATTACAACACAGTAGGATATGTGTTGACTGTGTAAACTTATGCAACAACAAGATTTTTAAGTTTGACATCAAATGACTGTATTTAAATAAAACTTGAGAAAATATGTGTTTTTAAAAATGGAAACAGTATAACTTTATCCTTGTTTTGCAAATAGAAAGGTGCATGTGGTCAATCAAAACAGCTAGCACAGCGCATTGCACCACAGCAACTAACGTATAACAGAAGCTGAAGAAACCATGTACTGCATGAAACAATTACAAAAGTATGGAAAGCCTTTTTTTTCCTCCTCTCTTGTTTGACTCATAAGTAGGGACAAAGGGAGTGACATCACCTAATGTGGCTTATTAAGTTTTTGCTTTTTGGTTATTGAATTTTGTATTTACTAGAAAATATTTAGATTTTGTCACTTGATTTTTACCGCAAAAATTTACAGCATGCTTAAACAAAAGAAAATGCATACATGCATATAATAAAAAAAAGACACTTAGGTCATTAAAAGGAATCTATTTGAGGATATCTGAGGCCTCAAGAGAGCCTGATTTTTTTTTTTGATCAGTATGACAAGCATGACATGACAAGTTGCATTGAAAGGCTTGGAATCTGTCCTGGATGCTTTTACTCATCCCCTTTAAATTAAAGATGGGAGGAAGTGTGAACACACACATTACAAAAACCTTGCACCTCTCTCTCTGCTGCCCTCTAAGCCAATCCCACCAAATGTCACAAGCTCAAAACAGCAGCAGGATATCAGAGGTTACTACAAAACCTAACCTCTTATAGGACTTGAACCTCTTGGTGTTTACCCCAGTGAAATCCCAGTCCCTTTTTGTCATAACCTGTTCCCTCAAATATACCCCTTGAGCACTTGACAGTATGCATGGCTGTGACAGTATGCATTGGGGTCGAGGAGCAAGATACAGTTGAGGACCTGATTTCTTTGATTTCTTTGAGAGGATTTTTTTCGGACTGACCTCTAATCCATTTTTTTAAAAAGCCACTAAGAAAGTGATGCATTGCAACAACCAGGGAAGAGAAAAAATATAGGCCTATTATATCATAATTCTTTGACTCCCTGACTCCCTTGCAGACACCACTTTTTTTACTACAGGATGCAAATGGTTCAAGATTCAAGTTATGCTGTCAATGCTGACAATGTTAATGTCACAATTTTACTGTCCCATAAGACTCACCATCTTGAAGGGAGAAAGCATGAGTCACATGTTATCTCATCTTAATCCCCCTCCTGTGACCATGAGTGAAATGGAGCTGATTATGTTAAGGGAGGTCAAATTACTCCCTGTGATGGACAATGATTCACAGTTCTGCCGGCTCCACTGAAACCACTAACAAGAACACTATGTGGCTTCTAGTAATGTTTAGTATGACTCTTTGGCATATGCTTCTTCAATGACACTCATGTTCAGGCCTACTGAATGTTGCATATGCTTAGCCGCCAATGTTGCTTCCACAATGCATCTACATCTAATGAAAGGGAGAAAAAATGTTGTCTACCATCTGCAGACCTCCTTTGGTGAGAATGTTGGAGCAACAAGGTAGATAGATAGGAGGCTCCACCTATGTTAATTGAACAAAGGTTGTGATATCGTAACTTTCTCACACAAGCTTCACACTTTCATTTGACTCTTTGGGTGTAGTAGGTGGTGTAAAGTTTCCCATGATCCCTTGATACTGTACAACATGATTAAACTGCATTCTTTTTTTTAATTGTTTTTCCTTAGACCTCTGTGTGTTTAAGTCAAATTTGGCAATGTTGTTTTCTTCCATGAACAGGTTTCAGCTAAAGCCACACGCTTTTGTTTTTTTTAGATGTGTAATCTTAGTGATTTACCAAAAGTCCACATGAAACATTTGACTTAGATGGACAAACAGCGTTGAAAGACACATGACTTCCCAAGTTAGGCCTCAGATCTAGTATTTGTCAAACAGGATCTATTTAAGAAACTCTGCCACTGTTAACCCACCAGATTGATATACACACCTACAAACCCACACATACACACACACACACCCCTACACACACACACCTAATATGCAACCAGATCTAATGTATCATCAGTATGCAATAGATCTAATGGTATTCTGTCCTTTTATTATGTATTGACATTGCATTATTGAGTGTGAGGCTAAATAAGTTTGTAATGTTTTTTAGATTTAAAGTTTGGTTGATCATTTGGGCATTTTAAGTTATTTTTCATGGATAGTTTTGCTTTTTCAGCAGGAACAAAATATTATACTAAGTGCAACAAGGAGATAAGATAGTATTAAGTAAATGATTCAACTATTCAGATGACAAAAAAAGTTATCTTTGGATATACTAAACAACATTGAGTTGATAGATAGATAAAGATCTACTGGATGCTATTTGTTTTACAGATCATCGGTAAATTCATATTTGACAGGTTAACTGTAACTGATACCAGTGCCAACCAAAATACCAAGACTTTCACTTTCGTAATTCCTGTGGTTGCTCAAAATAATTGTAATGCCAAAAGGGGTTCATGGAGATAGAATGGCAGCACTATAGCATTATAGCAATGTTATTTGTTATCAATATTTATATACCTATAAACCTGTTGCTTGACTATCAATAATGTTTCCATATATTGTCTTGTTGCTGTGTTTATGAGCAGTGTTGTTCATGGCTTTGTTTCTTTCTATTTCTATCTCTTTTTTCTATCTATCGTGTTATCAAACAGAGTGTTGGCAGGTTTTCCTCTAGCATCACTCTCCACTTTTCAAAGCTAAGATTTTTTCTAATTTCTCTCTGGGGAGGGAGATCCAGGAAATGAACATATTACCATACCCACATCCATTAGGCCTAATGCACAAATGAACATACTTAATTTCTAGTTACAATGTCCTAAAAACATGCAGTTCCATTAGCCAAGAACAAGATGATGATTGTTGGGTAGATATAGTGAATAGAAACACAGGATTAAAAGCTTTTTTTATGTTGGTGAAAATGAGGAGATAAACATCAGCAACAACTGAGTTAGTCCATATTGTCTTTCAAAGCAGATCCTCAAGATACCCTTTCAAAGAGTAAATATTGATTACATGGTCACATCACAGGTTTTGTGAACATGTTTGTATCTGACAGCAGCAGATTCCTCTTAAAGCTGCTTCTCAGTCTCAGTTTGGCATTTCTGGAATTTGATTATCAAAAAGTTTATGGTTTAAGGATGCTAAGCTTTTGAATGTCCATTACTGTACAAATACTTACTGATCATGCTTGGCTTTTCCTCTGCGTTGAACGGTTTACAACACAAGTCACAATCAAATGCAACTCCAGTGCTGGACAAAAATATGAGGTTAAAGAACGTGGTGAGATAAAAAAAAAAAGACGTAATGCATTTACCACTCACATGCCGCATAGACCCACCTCACTTTGTTTCTGATTGGTTGGTAAAATAATCAGTCAATAATAATAATAATAATAATAATAATAATAATAATAATAATAATAATAAATCATAAATCATTTTTGAGGCCCACCCTCCTCTTCTATCAGCACCAGCTTCTCTGCTAGTGTAATGTCCTCAGGTGGAGGCTAGGGATGTGCCCGATTAGTCGTTTAATCGTTTAACCGCCTACTCATTTATTAAACGTTTAGTATTTTACTAGTCGGTTAAACGCTGCACGCCTCTGCCTCGGCCTCTTTGTAAACAGGGGGAGCAGCCAGGGACAATTAACAATTACGTCTCGAGTCGTAATTGTTTTGCGAGTTGGCACTGTGTATTCAGGCTCGATATACTGCATTAACTTTTCGAAGCCTTTGCCTTCAACAAAAGACAGCGGCAGCATATTGCGGGCAGTCATTTCACCAATCAGTTGTGTAATCTTTGCTGTGGGTGAGCATCACAGCGTCTGGCTGGAACAAACGCTCTCATGCTCGTCTGCCTTGCCCCGCCGCCATGCCCGCCGAGCCCGGTCTCACCATCTTCGCCCTGCAGGTCAACATCGAGGTGTCTGCTATGGATGTGGTTTCTCATCGCTCCGGTAGAGTTCATAATAAATGCCATGCATTGCATTGGCAAACGTATCAGAAATGTATTTCTCTTTCAATTGTTCAACTTTATTCAGTCAGTTGTTGTTACATCAATAGAATTTAAATTAACAGTGTCCTGAATGTATGGGCTAAGCTCCTAGCTCCTAAATACACATTCGCATTTTAAACTTTTAACTTAATATGTGTATTAAATTGCGAGTTTTCTTGCTTATAGACTAGTCGACTAGTCGCAAATAAAATTTGAGACTAGTCGGTGGGGAAATTAGTCAAAATTCCCATCCCTAGTGGAGGCCCCTTCCACCAGTACCACCATGGTCTGTGTCTTTTTTAATGACTACAGTATTCCATATTTATAGCTTAGTTGTGACAAATACATTTCATTGTGGGCTACTTAAAGCTTTGGAAAATATTTTTATATTTGAATTGTGCTTGCTGTCACATTCTTCATCATCTGTTGAATTGGCATCTGTTGAGACCCAGTACTAAAGAATAAATATGTAGTTCAAGGATTACGAGGTACCATATATCATGCAACATACAACGTGTAAGTATGTGGTAACACGAAACAACTGTGGTAAACTTGCATAACTTACACATTAAGTCTGCTAATTATCTGCCATGTCATTTCCTTCATCTTGTTAATGGCTTTTGTATTGCCTTTTTTTGTGATTATGTCTTTATATATTTCTCAAATAGATCCATCAACAGTGTTTGACTGTCGCAAAGAAGAACACTGCTCTTGTTTCTGTCTCTTTCCGTCATTTGATCATCTTTTCATCCATCATTCATCAGGGCTTCTTTTTTACCTCGGGTAAAGGCACAAGACTCTGCAAGCCTGTCTAGAGTCAGCCTTAATAAGATGAGGCTGGGTTGACTTAGTGAAATGACTTAAGGCTTAATTTTGTGATGAGGTTAGTTGAAGCAGGGCCTTTACAGGAGAGCTTGGCTTTCTAAAGCTACATTGATATTCCATCCCTGTATACATACTCATCATTAAGTAGGCGACTAGCAAAAAAGGACCCTAGGTTTACACATTTCAATGACGATTCCACTGGAAGTCTTTTGACCGTTACGATTATCTACTGGTTCACTGTGATGATTCCACTCTTGGTGATGGACAGTAAAAGCCCATGTTATGTGTACAGGTATTGTTTTGAACTGTAGTTTAATTCAAGAACTATGGCGTCATGATAAGTTGCCAAATGCAAAGATCAAGGGCTCTAATTTCGTAGACCACGCGTGGCGCACCTGCCCTGCACCGGGCCTACGTTGTGCCAACTGGATGTGGCCAGCGCACTTTGCAATTTTTGTGAACGGCGCAGTCCGGCGCACCCATGCCTCCATCCCTCCCACCAGCGCAAGTGGCAAAGGGGGAGGAGAGAAGGCGTGAGTGGGTCTAACACAGGTTTAACGCAGCCGAGTGTAATCTTCACCAATCAAATGAAAGCCTCTCATTGCCTTTAAATGCGCTGCGGGCGAGGCGGTGCCAATTTCACCTTGCCACCACGATGGAGGAAGACAGCAGCAGCAGCACCAGGCAGCCAAACTTCTCCCAGGAGGAAACTGATGTGCTCGTCTGGGAGGTTCAAGCTCACAGCACCAGAATATATGGTGATGTGAACAGACCTCCACGGGCTGATGATGCAAAAACAGCCTGGGAGGAAGTTGCTAATATTGTAAATCACGTTTGCCCAGATATTCTGAGAACCGCTGCCTAATGTAAAAAATGGTTCAATGATGTAAGGAGAAGGGCAAAAAAAAAAAAATTGTCGGCCCCTCACCAGCCTTAAGTAAAGTTGCCACCTGTCCCATTTTTCCCAGAATTGTTCTCTTTTCTTCACCAGCTGTCCCAGGAAAAAAAAAATCTCTCCTGGGACACAATTTGTCCTGTTTTTTGGGGAAAATACAAAAACCTCATTTGATTTCCTTCGTTTTGTAGTATAGAAAAGTCCCTTGTGCTTCTGCAGCTATTTAAAATTGTCTCAGTTTTCTTCCCGACTACACGTACATCACATGCGCACGCCCTATCGCTCAAAGCGGCTCTAGGGAGGGAAACTTGACCTAAGTCCGCACTGAGGTCTTCTTTTCACCACTTGAAATGAAAGGAGAGACGACTGATGAGGAAGGAGATGGAGCAAATCCACGCAAGCCACCAGCATGAAAAAAACGATATGAGCTCAGCAGAGGACATCGCGTCACTTCCAGCTGCCGTCAGGTTGAGTTTCCATTATGCCTGACAAACGTTTTTGATCCAACATCAGAATTGACAGGACAATTAATATCGATACAAATGTATATGCTGGTTTAGACGGTTACATTAAATAGTGGTTGCTGTGATTGTTTATTGCATTGAAATGTGCCTGACACTCTGGAAACCTGCCTGTGAGGTTTTGGTGAGGTGTGCGCACTCCGCGCCAGTCATATAAATTACCACTACGCCGGCGTGCCGGCCTTGCGCCAAAAATAGACCAGGTCAGAGCTGGTGAGCTTTCAGCACACCTTCGGCACACTGTTTTGTCACGAAATTGTCAATGCGCCAAGCTGAATCTGTGGACACTTCCCCCTGGTGCGCCGCCACGCCCATCTCGGTGCACCTTGGTCTACCAAATTGTCAAATATGCTGCGCACGGTGGTGCGCCGCACGAAATCACCACTGCGCAGGGTGCGCCAGGCTCTGCCACCCTGCGCCGCGCCACAAAATTAGAGCCCCAAGTGTTGCTGCTCTGACTGGGACTGACTTTTTCTCTTTGGAAACAGCAGCTGAGTTTAATGGGTACTGTTATGTTGAAAGTTGTCTGCTATACTGAAAGGCTGGATGGAACATTATTTCTCAGAAACAAAGCTGGTGGCCTAAATAAGAACATATGGGACAGTAAAATTATCCAGGAGACTTACATAATTTTACAGTAAAATTATATAATAAATAAAAATAATGAAAAAAACATTTAAATACCTCAAAATGGGGAAAACCCTTCAGAACTAGTGGCCTCTCTCACTTTACAATTCTGCACAAAGTCCTTGGAGGGCAAAACATTTCTAATATGTCTCCACTTGTGGAATTATTGACTCAAACTGCTTTGCAGGAGATATGACTGTTTATAAAAAGTTTGAGAGAAGCACAGGAAAAGATGAAACATCGAAGATCTCATTGTGTTCTGTGTTTGAGGATTTTGCTGTGGTTAATCTAGATACGACTCTTTTGTTTTCTCTGTGGATTAACAAATATGTACCCTGATCTACAAAAGGTTGACATCACAAAAAACAGTACAGCACCACTTTAAGACTATCTTCCACTCAATCTTCCCACCCAGCTCAGCTCCAGATGCTTTGCTCATTGTGCCCTGCCCAGTTCATTGTACTCATTCTTGGATTTCGGCCATCCACTGCTTCATATCACGACAAACAAAGAACAGAAAGCCAATCCACGGTAAGACATGGAGGTACTATTTACAATTTTCCCACAATTTGAAATGCTAAACATTCACTAGAAACAATACATGAGACCTGTTGGGACATAGCAAAATCCGACCTTTAAGTTAAAGCATGTAGCTAAATTACTAAAACTGGTCACATGAAAGTGAATGAAAAGTCTTTTGCTTTCTGTAATTAAATTGTTTCATATTTTAGGAATTTTTAAAACTGCTGCTCCGATGTATATGTATTTACATAGATTTGCTTGACCTCATGGACACTTGATGCCTTTTATCCAAGTACCTCGTTCTACATTTCAGCAGCTAGAGCTTAATAAGAAAGGGCCCACTCTAATTAGCAGCACTTCATACAGTGTTCTCAAAAATGTATAGCATGTAGTGTTCTCATTAATGTTTTGTTTTTGTCAAATGACACAGTTGGAACAGGAAAATGCTCATCCCTTTGTCTCTTCTCTTCATCTTCATAGGTAAGGCCACTTCAAATACTGTAAAGTGAATCTTATTTCAAGCTAAGTATTAATTGAATTGAATAACATAAAACAATATAATAATAAATCAGTTTAGATGTATCTGAATAGAGTAGCTGTTGACAGTTGAGTTTCTTGCTCTGAGATTCAGAAAGACACAGAACATTTTTTTGGTTACAGCTGCCTCTGCAACAAGCTCATGAATCAGTAGAACCAGTCTTTCAGTCAGATTTCAGAGAAAGGAATACATCATCCTCATCAGCATCATATTTGCGAGCCAGATGCCCTGCTCCACCCTCAGTCCTTACACAGTTCAGTTGTTTTTGTTGCTCGGATATAGACGTTTATTTTCATTAATGAATCATTGATTTATTTGTGGTTACTGGTCAAAACTGTAACTTAATTATCCTTTTAAAGATATCATCCATCTGTGATACAGTCCTACTATGCAATGTGTCAATAATTTACAAAACTAAATGTAACAGAGAATTAAAGCTGCAAGCAGCGTTGGACGGGCTCTTGCCCCCCGCTGCCCCCCTCATGCAGGCAGACCAGAACATAACTGCACTTATTGCTTGAATGTGGAAATCAGGCAGTGAATCAAGTTAATCCCAGCTAAATAAAAGTCCACTCTTTTAAACCATAACCTGACACTGATTCAAAATGGTAACATGTAAAAGAAAAAACCAATACTCCCTTATGTATTTCCTAGCATAACAGCTCCACCACTGTAACCTGTGACAGCTGCCTGTCATTCCTCCCTACTATGCCTGTACACAGCCAGCAGGATGCTGCACTCAGCTGCTTTATCACAGGAACATCACATGAGCGGCAGAGTGGGGCAGAGCAGAGGAGAGCACAGAAATAAAAAAAAACATTTTAGAAAACCTCCTGAACAGTACCACAAACTTGATCAAATCTTACACAAAATAAGGTTCATGGGATTTGTTCCTCTCATGGACTTGTACTTGAAATGTGTTGATGTGGTCCAACACTGCAGCTCACTCAGCTGAGTTTGGAGAAATGGTGAAGGAAATAACTGAAAATAAAATAGCTTTGAAAGTAATTTTTTAAAGTGCTTTTTTTTTAAAAGTGTAATGCGTGAGTCTCTAGCATGATCTATGAAGCCTGGTCAAAAGTGTAATAGACATGGCAACTGTGAGCATAAAAAGTTTACACAGGGTGAGATGTGTTTATGTTGCTGACACCAGTGACATCCAAAAGAATGTTCATTGAGATTCGTTGAGGTTCCCTGAAAAGGAACAATTTATTTG
>JAPZDZ010000024.1:3417997-3430173 GCA_029783805.1 Acanthurus tennentii | reverse complement strand
AATAGAATAACAGAACAGAAATGTTGGTTTTGTTGCTGTTTATCTCACTGTAATGTCTATTGCGTTGTTTTTAAGTCTCACACTTGTGGATGTTGCCAATACTGCAATGAACATTTTGAACTGAAGACGATAAAAAAATTTGGTGATCGGGTTATATTCGCCTCAACAGTGAACTCTCTCGGCCAAGTCAGATTTTAAATGCGTCAAGTTAGCAACATTTAGGTCCTTCCGTTGTAACTCTAAATATAAGTTTCTGCTGTTTGTTTGTTTGTTTGTTTGTTTTGGATAGGCAAATAAATACATACAAGAGAGTGCGCAACATAGTTTAGAGACGGCGTTGTTGGAAATTGTATGATATTGCCTTTGCAAGGTTTCATTTACTACAAAAGCTATTATATGATGATGGATCTGTATTTTTGTGTGTGTGTGTGTGAGCATTTTTCTGTTTCCTATGTTACAAATCCTCTCAGCACAATTTAGACTGTAAACTAGCCTATCTGCAGTAAGCATTATCCATTATTGCAGAGACACGGTTCCTTGGAGCCCCATCACCACCGAAGAAGTGACTGTTTTACACTCAGATCGTGGATCAGCTATTCATAAAAGCCTTGATCAGTACAGTAAACATATTCAGGCGTTATCAACTGATCTCAAAACGGGTGAAATAATTTCCTGTCGCGCATGCGCACAGCTGACACCAACGCTGGTCTGTTGACAAATATCGGGGGAGGGACCACTGCGGTGTAAGTAGATCTTTGTTCAGACTAAAATATATTGCAAATAGTCTGTAATTGTGTTTATATTGTTACTCGTCAAATACAGCTTCACATTGTGTGTATTTGGTATCACGAAAAAAGCCCAAACAAAGCTTGTGAAAGGAAAAGTGTTTTGTTAAACATCTGTAAAAACCGCTGGGGCCGAGCGGTAATGTAGCAGAAAGATAGGATCCGTGTCAAGCTCGCCATAACGAAGCGAGTGATTTCCCGTGCTGATCCCCAACGCAAAATACATGTTTAAGTACCTTTTCAAATTTATCCGCACAGAAAAGCATTAGGTTTAAAATGCAGACCGTGCGAAGGAACTCTTTGAGACAAATTAAAATGTGCTTCCGTAAACACTTTTTTGCATCGCACATGTGAACGACCACGTTTTTTTGCGTTGTACATTCAGAATCGGTGCTTTAATTTTGAAGGCCGGGGTGACCAGTTTCCGCTATTAACCACAGTAACGCTCCCTCCGCTCGGCTCGAGCAGCCTCACGGCTAGCTACCAACAAGCGTTTTCTAACACTGTTTTAGGGTTATGTGTCAGCTCTAAGATCGTAGTCGTACAGTCCCATCGATAGGCAATATTTTGTCGCGTCGAACCAAGTTTCTCCTGTCATTTTGTCAAACTTATGAACTTGTTTCGCAGTCTGGCTGTGGGAGCGAGTGAAGGCGGTCTCGTCTGCAGAAATGAAAAGGTGAGTAGGACAGTAAAATGCGCCATTATGGACAAATTACTACAAAGAATACGTTGAAGACCAAGCTACCAGTCCACTGACAAGGTAGAGGCTGTTGTAATAAACTACCGCATCACTCCTCTTTTTACCCACAAATTCAGCCAACAGAAGAGCCCTGAACCGGATGGGAGTGTAACTGTCAACGAGGAAGGTAACGTTACAACAAAACGTCTACTAATGTTGCTTAGTGCCGGGATGCCACTGTTTTCAAATGCTTTTTCACAACATTGTAGTTATTAAAAGTGAATCACGGGAATGATTGTCTGTGTGCTTTCATGAGTCAGTTCACTTTAGACACCGTCCGGAAACTCATGAAGTGGTGGTTAAGGCTTTAAATGTCATCTCGTGTCTCTGGATTGTTTTAGCTCGATTCAATGAAAGCCACCATGCTGTTTATGTGTTTACTTGATATGTTTTTCGTGCAGTCTTTTCAGTTCTGATCCCATGAGGGAACTCTCGGTGGTGCGATAGTATAGTAAACCTGAACCTAATAATAATAATAATAATAATAATAATAATAATAATAATAAGGCTAGTTTGTTTTAAAATGTACTTTTCCATGATTTATCTTTGTCAACAACAGAGTTGGCTAACATGATTTGTTGCCCTGTGCTTTCAGGGTCCGTAGCCACAGCAGAGGATCCCGCAGCTATTGCCACCATACAGTCTGCTGCCACCTTTACTGACCAACCAATCAAATATCTCTTCAAGACAGAAGGAGCAGGCGGGCAGGTGGGAGGAGTTTTGACATAAACGTCAGATAATACTACACCTCAGTTAATGGAAAAAGTCTTATTACAGATCTGGTGAGGAATTTTTGGACCGTTATTTCATCTGACATTTGAAATGAGGGTGCGCAGGTTCCGTGAGTTGCATTGAAGCAAACAGCATCGCCTCCCAGAAGTCACTCTGAATATTTGTTGCAGAATACATGAGATACTTACCTTGGGGGTCATGTGATTGATCATGTTAGTCAAAGCCCCCCCTACCCCAGACCTGTTGAAACACAAGCAATAAATAAAGACCAAAATAAGCTCCTTTGACTAGCAAGTCATCACAAGGTTCTTCCTCCAGGCTTTCTGTTCATGAGGTTCTCAATATAATAAAAAAAAAAAAATTCACATGTGCAGGAAATACAAATTAAAAATATAGATGAAAATAAGAAGAAGTTTTGTTTACTGTCACTGGATAATTGCACACTGATTTTTATCAAGTGCATGTCTTGCCCGTGACTTAACATTTCTTGTTAATTGTGCCAGTATGTCCGCTGCATTACCTCCTGGTCTCAGTGCTCATGAACCACTTCATCTAATGGAGACTAAAAGTGGAAGTTAGATTGAGGCTCTGTATTTGTAGTCTCTACAGTCGTGTGTTTGATGCCTCAACTAAGACTGTATGCACAACTGCATGTAATGTATTTTGTCTCAGGTGACATACAGAGTAATCCAGGTGTCAGATGGCCAGTTGGAAGGTCAGACAGATGGAGCTGCCGCAGTCAGCCTGGTCGCTGGTTTCCCTGCGACCACCCAGACTGTAACACAGGTGAGAATGACACTTATCAACTGCATGAACTTAAAATCGTGCTCTAAATGAAAGATTATTTGTGCTCGCCTTTGCAGTAGCTGAATGATTTACATTAAGTGGTATTTGACATATTTGTATTAAGTAGTATGTCAAACTGAGTTTGGTATAGTCTAAACACCCAGATCTAAAGATAAAGCCATGTCCCCATCTTAAGGTTCATTTTGTAGTGATGCAGTTGATCCTAAAGATCCATGTTTGGGCCAATCCAGCCATATTTTAATGGATTTTAAGCCAAAGTGCTATCTGCTGCAAGTTTCTGCACTCAGCCAAAAAGAAGACTCACACTGTAAGGATGCTGAACAATCGCAAGTGGATAGCATCTTGTCTCTAGCAGATGGTGTCACATTAGTCTCAGGACTCATATTCTCCAAGTAAAAGTTCCTTCAAATTGTATTAATAATTTCATATTGTAACATTTTTGAACCGTAATTTCACTACCTTGTTAAAAAATAAGTCGGCTACATTAAGTATGCTAAAGGTTTCAGTTCAATGTGTCGGAAAAAAAATAACTCAACATTTTAAGTATTAGGATCATTCTCAGTATTGGTAGATACCCATTGCCTAATAAAAATGGTCAAGGTCTGGGGTCAGGGTTTGGATTGGGAGCAGGGGTTAATTAGGCTCCTGACATTTTCCCTTTCAAAGCTGCTGCTTAAAGTGTAATAACTGTACTTCATGGCTTTAACAGGCGCAGGGCATTTCACATCTACCTCTTTCCACTAGTGCATTTTTAAGTGCAGTTTTTGTGTTTAAGTAAATCTTTTAATGCTGTTTCCTTGCTGCCTGACTTTACATTTATAGTCATATGCAAATTTGGAGCATGTTGTTAATGTACTTTTTTTCTTGCTTAGTTTTTGTATGTAGTTGCATATACATAAATGTACTTTTGCACCTGTTGAACCATGAAACACGAGACTAACAGTGGAGCTGCTGTCTCTGATTTCAGGCTGTGTTCTCCCAGTCTGAGGCGCTGGAGGGAGATGGTAGCACAGAGACGCAATACACCTACTATCCTGCCACCATTGCAGACGCCACCACTGGCACCATGGTGACCACAGTGCAGGCCTCTGACACACTGCTTGGCCAGACCACACCTACAGGTAATCACTGCCAGTATTAAAGGCCTAGCACACAGCTATGATAAAAATACTATTTTGTGTGATTTTCATTTGACACAGGCTTGGTAATATTTAAGTAACAATAGTGACAATAAACCAGATGATAATTAGTGTAGGTAAAAGAGGCAATATAACGTTGTAATCTCTCCTTTCTAAATTTGCCATAATTTAAAGGTTTCACAACAATAAGATATTTTGTGTCTTATACTCTTTCTCAGCAGCTAACAGTAAGTTTCTGTTCAACAGGGCAGCTTTATGTGATGATGTCACCCCAGGAGGTTCTGACGGGTTCCAATCAAAGGACAATCGCACCTCGCACTCAGCCATACATAGCGTAAATACATCAGAGTAACAGCTGCATCTACCTAAAAATGTCTTAGTTTTGGTTAAATGTAGAATATCCTCTGCATCCAGCAAGTCAAGCCAGTTGAATGTATTTCTTTGGGTCTCTTTTGCAGAAAACAGGAGGCTCCTCGGGGTTCTAGAGATGAGAAACGGCGAGCCCAGCACAATGAAGGTCAGTGCTCACAGTCAGTGTAAGAACATGGAGACATAGCTGCATTTTACCGCCAACATGTGGGCAGATATGAATGATGAAGTACACAAGAGTAAAATTCAGCTGTTATTCTGTCAGTTGAGCGCCGGCGCCGGGACAAGATCAACAACTGGATTGTTCAGTTGTCAAAGGCCATCCCAGACTGTAACATTGACTATACAAAGACAGGACAGGTGAGTTTAACTTAAAGTCACATCCCACTCTGGTTTCATATCTGCCTCATGATAATTCCAGTTAAGAAATGTTTCTCCTCAGATGCCCTTTCACAAACAATTTATATTCCCTAAAAAAAAACTCACACTGATGCTTTAGAAATGACTGAGAACGAAAAACTCATTTTTTATCTGAATTTTAACGTTACCTTGTTCTTTTTTATTACAGAGTAAGGGAGGAATCTTGTCCAAAGCCTGCGAATACATCAAGGAACTCCGACAAAGCAACCTGAAGTTAGGCGAAGATATCAGTGCTCTTGATCGTCTCAGGATTGACAACCAGCTACTTAGACAGGAGGCATGTCTACATGTTTTTCCCATACTGTTGCACCAAAGCTGTCTAGTATCACTGCTTTCTGTCCCTGCATAAGAATTGAAAAATAACCACTTAGATTGTTTGCAGTAAAACAGAAAAAATGATTTGCTTAGAGACAAAGTGCAATCAAAAACTTGAGACTGTTCTTGTTGTGCTTGAATGCAGTGCTGCAGAGGAATGAGCATGTAGCAGGTGCAACAATAACTTTAGTGAATAAGTGTTCCAAGTGACATTGCTTGATCATCATCAGTACCTGAGTTACACATTTTTTGTTGCCGCTGGTCCGTGCACATTTGGAATTTCACCACTGAACTCAAATATGAGTCTAACCAGGATTTCTTACGCATGAAAGTGATTACATTAACATCACTATGTGACATTTAGTTCATGTGGAACAGGAGATTTTGATGGAGTTTAATTCAGATGTAACTGATTTTTAGCCCAGTTTCAACTTCTTATTTCTACACTTGCCCGTGGCTAAGTCCTGAGAGATAGCCGAGTCATTATTAGTACATCATCACTGTATTATCTGTGTTATTGTTTAGGTGGAAGACTGGAAGTCCAAGAATCAGATTCTGAGGAACCTGCTCCGACAACATGGCATTGTGGGATCATCTAGCACAGACCCTCAGTAAGAAACCTGTTGCCAGTGTTCAATGGGTATTTGAAGACAACCGCGTATGGGCCAAAAGAGTACTTGAAACACTTTGAGATACTTTATTTGTGGTTGAGTGTGCATGAAATAGGGGGACATAAGGAAATATTGTCAATAATTTTCAATTCCAGCTTCTCTGCTAAATTACACTCTCCAATATTATCTTTGAAGCTTTTTACAAATTTGGAATCCTTTGCTTTGTGAATAAATTTATATGTGAAAACACGACGCATCTGAAAAGAGATGCATCATGTTATGCATGCATCTTGTAAGAGCAACATTAAATCAGCTTTTCAGAGGTAAAGTTAGCCTGACAGAGCCCTTATTGAATGCCTTCCTCCACAGCCATTATGATTGTTCATTAACCTCCAGTACAGTAAGCTCTAATATAAGATCAACTACTATACTATTTCTTTTTCTTTACCCCTTAGTCCTGTGCTTCTTTGTATCAAATGCACTCATGTTGATGTCTCAGAAAAACCTTGTGTTCATGCTCTGACTTGTTTTCATCTTTATCAGTATCATTTTGACCAGATCATACTAAGTTTGTCATCCAGTTGATAGTTCAGCTCTTTTGCCTTGTATTTTTGTATGTTTCATGAAACCTCACTGGGGACAATAATTGCATTGCAACAATGTAACTAACTAAATAAATAAGGGGTTGGTAAGCATTGCATTGTAGGTAGGCTATGTACTGTAAGTCTTTATAATAAAAAAAAAAATCAAATAATATACTGTATGTCATAAACCACTTCAGTTGTGTTTATTAAATTGGACAATTGCTTAAAACACGTAGACCGCGTTTTTTGTTGCCTCTTAGGTATGAGTAACACCTGTGGTTACACATATTGTATTTATCTTCATGTCTTTCCTAGGGTTGGTTGTCGTTCGTAAGTTTTATTTTGAAAGTTCCTTCAGGAAGTACATAGTAACAGGAAGGCTTGTCAGGCACGCTCGCAGGTACCGTGGCTGTCTCTCAGTTGATACTGTCACGGACTTCAGAGTCGGGACAGACTGAAGCTTAAGCGATGATCTGCATACTGCTGGTAGCGGGCCATGGCACCGTCTTAGAGACGCAAATCAAGGTAAGTTGCCTTAATATCTCTGTAAAAACGGGGTAGCTTGAAGAAGTGCAAAGTCCGTGTTTGTTGACACACTGTGCTGCACAATATGTCAAGCTACCTTAAAAAATGTGACACGTAACCTGTGGGTTACCTGTAGACTAGCTAGTTTACCGATTAGACCCTTACTAAGGACAGCCGCGGATGCGGGGGTGCAGCCGGTTTCCATCTGACACAACAACAACAATTCCGTGATATTAACGAGTCTGCGCTTTGGCTCACTTCGGCTTGAACCGGCCCCGACCGAGCGTTGTGAAGGATAAAAACATGACAGGAATTCAGAGGGGAATGTCGTTGTATGCTTAACGTTAAAATTGTGCTAAAAATGAAAATAGTGCCTTGTATCGTTTTACATTTGCCGAATTGTTGAGGTTCGTGCAAAAGTGAACACATCAGCCTCAAACATTTCATCAAGTCCGTGTCTAAAGCAAGAAAGACAACGTGAACTGAAGTCCAGTGTGTTGTCGTCATGTCAAAGACAGAGGCTGATGCTACCACGCAGCCTGTACTCCCGAGTTTTACATGGCTGTTAGTATAATGCCAACGTTTGGCATTAGTTGGAGCATCTAAGCCTGTAAGTATCATTCATATGCATCTTACTTAACTAAATCAAGGGTTAGGAATGCAGTATGTAGAATGGACATAGACATAGCCCCAAATTTTACAATAAACCTCCTTTTTACACCTCTCCTCCTCCAGAATGATTACACGGGTTTGTACAGCCACCTGACTGGGGTACCAAAAGCCTTACTTCCTGGAATTGGGGGGAAGAAGATCCTTGACTTTTGGTGGGAAGCAGTCAACATGTATGTAAGAGTGGCAAGTGGCCCAGCACAACCGCCATTATTTCTGATTGTCCTTTGACTCCTCATCTGTGTCTTCACTAACTCTAAAATGTCACGAGTAACCAACTGCATCTCTGATTTCTCTCTAGGCGCCAGTTGTTCACAGAAGTGTTTCTGGTCACCAATGCAGACAAGTGAGGTTTAACAGTAGCATGACTCAGTTGGTGTTAATATGGCAGTACTTTTACAGTTTGGTTGCCTAAGTAGCTTGCTTTCTGCTCCTGCTCTACTCACATATGGTTACACTGATCAGGTACAAACACTATGAGCGCTGGGCCACAGCCAATGACTTCCCCGTGGAAAACGTGATAAATGATGGCAGCACTACGTTGGAGGACCGTCTTGGAGCCGTGGCTGACCTGCAGCTGGCCATACGCAGCCGCAAGCTGCAGGACGACATTATGGTGGTAGGACGAATCAATCTGTTGTTTATGTTAATCGATGTCCAACTGCTTAGCTGCATTTCATTGTGCTGACTGGCATTTTATGAATGAGTCCCTGTCATATATTTAAGTATTTCTTTCTGTGTAAGCAGATAGCTGGAGACATGCTCTGTGCAGACCAGAACTTTGACATTGCTCAAGTGATCCGCTTCTTCAGGTCACAGGTAAGATTTAATAGGTAAAAATGCACTCATGGACCTTTTGCTTACAGTTTATTCACTTACAAATACTCATTTCAGGAAACAAGACACCAAAAGGAAAGGATACTTATAAATTAAATGTCCTCCACCTCCTGTGATTGTAAAAGCAGCCTGCAGAAGTGTGTTGGTTGTAGTGATGCTCAACTCTCAAATATATAAAACTACCGTAACAACAGTATAAGTGAGTCAATCCCAGGCTGAAAACAAGGATCTGAAACTATCAATAAAACATTACACAATGATTACTTAAGACCACATCTCTCTGTTGGTCTTTGGTCTTTCTTGTGGAGGTGAAATCATGAAAAACCTTCAGTATCTCACCCTTTTGTGTCTGTGCTGCAGCCTGGAGAGCTCATCATTTACTATGAACTGGAGGAAAGCGAGAAAAGCAGCTCCAGAGGCATTGTGGAGGTTTGCTCCAACACTCATAGGTAAAAAGAGGTTTTTCACTTGAGTCCCAGGAGACACAAAATACTGAAACAACACCATAGAGAAATACTGTTTTGTATTACAGTTCAGTACGTCAGTGATGTGTATTTTGTACATGTCACTACGCTGTATATTTGATATTAATCTATTGTAGTTTTGTGAATCAGGATAAATCGCTTCTTGGAGAAACCTCAAGAAAGGCTGACAGAATCGCGACTGGCCAGTGTGGTGTTTTACTGCATCCAGAGAGACACGCTGTCCTACCTGTCTGACTTCCTCAGCCTGCAACCTCAAGCCACAGACAGGAGCCTTGGACAGTTTTGGGTTCGTAAGTCTAATGTTACTGCAGCAAAAATTAATTCCTTTCATTGCTGATTTACAATGCAAGATTGATTTTCGCTGTGACTTAACTTTTGAAAGTCACTAAACTCTAAGCTTTGGCCAAGTTCATGTGTGTTTGTCTGTGTAGATTCTCATTCATCCAGGTCATGATTAAGTTGAAAAGTCAAAAGCAAGGCAAGTGGACTATGTTGAGTTTTGGGAAGATGTTTCACTTCTCATCCAAGAAGCTTCTTCAGTTCCAAAGGACTGGTGGAAGGAAGCAGATATTTATGTTGCAGGAGAGAAGACAGCAACAAAAGGTGTGAATGTCTGGGGAACTTTCTGGAGAGAGGGCCTAGCACTGCATTGTAAGTGGCTGAGAGATTGTGTCTGAGATCTGCTTCCTTCCACCAGTCCTTTGGAACTGAAGAAGCTTCTTGGATGAGAAGTGAAACGTCTTCCCAAAACTCACATAGGCCAGTTGACTTGTTTTTTGACTCTTCAAGATAATCATGCGTGTTAGATTTTCTCCCAAATCTTTTCCCATAATTTGACTGAATTTTCCTGTACAAACTAAACCAGCTGCTTTAATGCTTCACTATATTAAGCATAATATTATCTAAATGACATCAGTGCATCATCATAAATAGAATAATAACTAATTACTTTTACGGCCCCTTTTTCTTCAGGAATGGCTCATTAATGAGAAGCAACTCACTGTATACGGGATGAAGCTTCCCACAGGCTTTCAGCTCATTGGACAAGTGGTTTGTATCATGAAATATGTTTTTTGTATCATGAAAAATGTTTTATGGGGCTTTTTTTTGTTTTTTTGTTCAAACAGCATTGCTTTTGGAATATTATCATTTTCATTGGACAGTTGTGCTAAAGCAATTTAGCAGAGAAAACTGACGCAATAGCAAAGAAGAATTTAATACCACTGCCACTATTTAGGTTAAGTTGGCTGACCACATTGAACCCACACAGAATTGGATGTTGTGATAAGTGGATTTCATTATTAAAACTCCTCTGTTAAGTTAGTTTTCAAAAAAATATGCTTCCTCTTGACGTCTTAGGGCCTGTCTGACTACACCAAGTGGTTAACCCACTACTCCACTAAGCAACAAGACAATCCTGCTAAACCAATCACATGCAGATCATATGCCAGGTAACAAAATACCAACACAAAAGACTCTCACTGGACTTGGGTTGAATTTAGCTCGATGACTGTGGTTGTTCTAGCTTAAAAGTAAAAGTCCTTTTCTGAATTCTAAGATGCAACAAGAGCACGTGAATGCTCGAGCACAGACTACCAGAGTTTGTGAGAATTCATGTCCAAGTATGTGCTGACTCACAGGGTTGGACTCATGGGGAATCCCTCGGACGGTTTTAATGGGAAAACCATCGCTATGTCCATCTCTAACTTCTGGGCTGAGGTCACTTTAGTGGAGAGTCAGACTTTGGTAAAGCAAACACACACACACACACACACACATTTCTCGATGCACACTCACATGGTAAATCCTTTAGAGATATGTGCTGAAGTCATGTGAATTTCTGTGACCTTGCAGGTTTTAGTCCCTCATCCACTCAATGACCCCACAGAGTTTGGAAGCTTGCAGGATTTGTTCTGCATCAGTAGGAAAGAAGGGTGTGTACACAGTGGATTAAATGCATGGCAGAGACGCTAACGTTTTGCATTTTTTTCAATAATGTTCTGCTCTTCATCTGCTGTAGGTACCTGGGAGGCCTGCGGCTGCTGCAGGCCACTTGCAAGAAGTTCTACCAGTTCTGCTCCAAACAAGGGTGAGATAAGTCCCTCATGTGTCAATCATTGCCTCAGTAACTGTCATTTTTAACAACATATTGAATTATGTTTAAATGCAGTAAACATTAGCATGTCTTCTATACCTCTGTTAAATTTGGCACTTTCTAGCAGTGGCCATGTTAGCGCCATGAATGCTGCTTTAACTCACCCAACTTTTTTTTTTTTTTTTTTTTACAAATTTTAAATTCATCATCTACCTTTGGGCCAGTCGTTCTCCGACAGAACAAAAACACTAGTGTTTTAAAGAAGAGTTCTGTCTGGTTTCTAAAAACCCAATTTTCTTATAACAGGTGAAAAATATTTGTTTTTGCTGTAAGAGTAGTTTAGCTGAATAGAAAGAATAATTTAATCAAGTATCAAGTGAACCTGAAGCTAAGAACGTCAAAACCACTTTCATATCTGTTCAAAAAAAAAACATTAGGCAAGAGCCAAAAGATAGATGAATTGTTTCTGTGTTTTTGTCAAACTTTCAAAATAAAGACTTAAAAAAAAAATTTTTTTAGGAAGAAACACTAACTTTAGTTAAAACGCTTAAAGCTAAAAGTTAAAAAGCTTTGTTACTTGTTACTTGTGAATTACTGATACTGACACTAAAAAAAACAACAACTAATACTGGACTAATATATACATAGTGACCAGAGACTTGACTCCAAATCAGTGGAAATACTGCTGTCAAATTGCCAAATGTGTAATAACCAACTGTTAACAGGTTCACCATTTAAACTAGATGCCACTGTTGTGATATCAACTTGTTTTCACTGCCCCCAGGTGGCCAAAGAACATCTCGGTTTAAAGAAATAAAAATGAGGTTTCTTTGAGAATTAAGAGAAAAATGAAAAAGTAGAGACGTAATAGTATTGTCAGAATTCTATGTTAGTATTCTAGTAATTACATTACCGTGCCATTATTTATTGTTTTCTCCCTCTGAAGTTATGTCCTTCATTGTTTAGGCAGGGAGAAGTTTCTTTTGAAATCATCCATCCATCCATTTTCTATACCCCTTAATCCTCTGTAGGGTCGGGGGGGGTGCTGGAGCCTATCCCAGCTG
>JAPZDZ010000024.1:3366047-3387563 GCA_029783805.1 Acanthurus tennentii | reverse complement strand
TACATACATACATACATACATACATACATACATACATACATACTTTATTATGATGTTTTGTGGGTTTATGTTGAACTGGAAAGACTGTTAAAGTTGTTGAAAGGAAGGTAATCTCTGCACTGGTAGTTTCCTTCTTCTTGAGCAAAGCTAGGCTAACCTTATCTTGTCAGCATAACATATTTTAGCTGTGGGAACACACACAGTTAAAATATGTTAATCTGTGTATCTAGCCGTGGATCTGGTGGCTTGAAATAAGCTTAACCCCCTTTAAGGCTCTTAAAGATACTTTGTTGTTCTTTTATAGGAACCAGGATGTATTTCAAGAGAGAATGATATTTTGTGGAAATTTCAGTTTACAACCTGATGTTATACTGTGAATGTAACTGCCTGAAGCCACTGACTTCTGCTCAGCAGCATTAAACTGAGCAGAGTGTTGAGGGTTGAAAGAGACTAAAGACTGAGGGAGTGGTGAGTAGCTGGCCTTTGAGGCTTTGGTGAGGCAGCTCTGTTCCCACCAAGCCTAACTGATGACTCCTTGCTTTAATCAGCAAACCTCAGGCCAGGCTGCTCTACCACTGACTTTCTGAACACACTTTTATGATTCAAACTGAAATTAGTTCACTCTCAAAAGGTTCCTTGCTGTGTTTACAGGGGATCCTCCTTGAGTCCCCACTAGCCTCTAATTGACTCAGCTTAGGGCCTGCCTTATGAAACAACAACCCACGGCTATGGAAATCCTGAGAGGCAACAGCAGAAAAAAGAAATGTGGGTTGTCATGGGGAATCCAAATATGTGTGTTTTCAGTTTTTCCTGCTATGGTTATTTTTATGTCATGATTTGGAAACCGGTGCAAAAAGAAAAAAAAAAAAAAATTTCGGTGCCAACCAGTCCTGTTTGTTTGCACTTGCAGTTGTTGCTTGATGTAAACAATCTCCTACAAAACACCGCAGATAAAACCTTACGTTTTACCACAGAGAGGTAACCCCATAAAACAAGTGAAAAACATGCAGATTACAGGGAATAACCACAAGGAATAATCTATCATTAATAGTTCTATTTTAAAATAAGAAAACTACAGTATACAGTTAACTCCATGTCATTATGTATACCCATCAACACAATTGTTTTGAACATCTATTTTAATATTTTAGTGAGTTGTGAGGTTAAGTGTTTTTGGAGGTTGACCCACAATAATGCAAATCATTGGGGTACTTCAGCCTTTGCTCCTTTGATTTCAAACTTTCAAACATATATATATATAATTCCAGCAGTATTTTCTAAGTCTCACACACTGATTTTGAGAACTTTTACAAACTCATGATTTTTAATTTGCTGTTTTAAAACTGTACATTTTAGCCATTCTGGTGTAAAATTCTGGTTCTTAAAGAATTATGTCACCCAGTGACTACCTAGCCGTGGTTTTAGAGTACTAATTCAATGTCTGGTGTGATTCTGTGGATTCTCTCATACAGAGAGAATTATGAGGTGATAAAAAGTAGTAAAGCATCAAAGACATAACAAAGGCTGTCCCAGCCGGTCCGCTAATCAGTCAAGTGTTGTTCACTCATTTGACACTTACATTTGTCTTACTGTGCAATGCTTTGTGCAGTGTTATTATTTTTTTTAACGTAAAATCACATACCAAGAACAGAGAAGGTGTCAGACTCTTGGTGATGTAGGTTTTTATCATAGTTCTAAAGTGATTTTCCACATTTTTCTTGATAATGTCTTTCAATTGCTTGCGGTTGTGTAAAGAAAAATTCCATACTTTCTGGCTCCTGAAAACATTTTTTATATTTGGTAAAGCCTCCAAGGTTTATAGGAACTTATTGCCATTTTCAGACTGACAGGTGTCCACATATTTACTCATGAAAGATGCAAAAATTTCTTTTGATCATTGTGTGATTTGAATCTACAACCTCTGTGTTAACAATCCAACACAAAAGCCAATTAGATCCATATTTCTAAAAATAATGCATACACAAAATGATCCGACACTAATATATTTTGAGGTGCAATCAAAAACTGCCAAGACTGTTTCTGTCTCAAATGAATGGAGTGCTGCACAGTAATGTGCATGTCACAGGTGCAGGTGCAGGTAACTTTCGTGAGTAAGTGCTCCAGGTTACATTGCTTGATCATAATTAGCACCTGATTTGTATGTGTTTTTCTGACCACTGGTACATTCACATGATAATGTGCCAGCTCAGAGCCAAGTGGAAACATGCGAGTTACTCACCCAAATCAGCATGGCCCCTGCCCCCCACACCCAGTTTGGTCTGTTTTTTTAGCTGTAGACCAAAGTGTCAGGTCCATGATCCATTAAATTGCAAACGCACACATACTAATGCACACATACTAATGCACACATACTAATGGTGTGATCTCAGATGCTGATGATGATCAAACCAAGAAATTTGGAACCCTTACTGATGAAAGTTATAGGTTGCACCTACCACATGCACATGCAGCACTCCATTAGTGCACAACAAGAATCTTAGTAGTATCTCAGTCTTAGTACTTCTTCACATGCTGCCTGAAAACAGTCGTTACTGTCTGTACGCTAAACCCTGTCACCCTTAGTTACTGTTGCTCCTCCAGTCATTCCGTTCTTGCAAGCACATATGCAATTTAATGATGTCAGATTCGCCACTTGAAATTCTCAGGATCTGGAAAACATGTGAAACAATTTAAAATTATACACAAGCAGCTTCTCACCACTAGTGAATGACCGATTTTATAGGCTAATATGACAGCAGATTTTATTTGTAGCTGACCAGCTATTTAAACTAATATTTGCATCATGAGTCAAACTTTTGAATGTGCCCACCCAACTTCTTGAGTGAAAACATGGCTGCCCAGTGATATAATGCTAAAAGACTGAGGCTAAGCTAACTGGTCAGAGACAAAATCTCCTCCATCCTCAACTGAACAATATGACTTTGGATCATAAGGAAAATTCAGAAACAGTTTTTGTTTGTTTGTTTGTTTTACAATGTAGACCTAGTTGGTTAGTCCTTGGGTTGTAAGCATTCCAAGGAAATATGTCTAATCAAACTGTTATTTTACTTTCTTTAGCTACTTAGTTTGCATACCTAGAAAAACAAGACAGAGGTTAGATTTAGGGTTGATGATGTTGTTTTTTAAACAGCATATTTCACTTGTCCATTTCCAAGAGGGTGAGAACTTGTTACAAGCAACAATTTCACATATTGCGCTTGGCTGAGGTTAATGTGCTGTAAACTTCCTCAAATACAAGACAGCAAGACGGAGTTGTTAATGCTATCCAAAAGTGAAGCATACAGGAGTAGCTTTCACACAGAAGAGATATGTGACACAGTGGATGTACTAAAGGAATAGGCATTGTTTTTTGTTTGTTTATTTTTAACTTATAGTTTATCATATGTTTAATTTTTGGAAGTTATTTTGAGTTAGGTTGTTATTATGGGTTGGTAAGCTAGTTAGCTAGATATGATAGCATAGGCAGCTTTCTTTCAAACAAAGAGTTAAATCCACTGCTTCCACCTTTTCTCTCATATTTTTGTTTTAGGAAATGGTAATGGCAGTTTGAACAAAGGATATGACTTATGTCTTTTAGTAACCTCTAACAAAGAAGCTTTTCCATCTGTGCAGTCTCCTTTTTTGTTAAGCTGCCTATTGGTCACAACAATTTAGGAACTAGGAAAATAACCTCTGCTTGCAGCTATGACTGACTAATAACTCCTATACTGTAGTTACAACGGCATATTTTAGAGGTTAAATTAATTAATGCTTGTCTAGTGACATAATGAAATAATTTCAGCAGTTAAAGGATGATACGTAGACCTGTTGTCATCTCTAACAGTGTGAAATATATTAATGCTTGTCTTCATTTTGTACATCTTGTTGGTACAGTTACATTGCAATCAGCATTCACAGTAAGTGACACTCTTCTCTTGTACACTGACTAACATGGTGACAAACTGAATGTCATATTCATCACAAGACCCACTTCTCCTTTCAACTTTTTTCACATGGTTGTGAAAGCCTGTTGTGTTTCAGTCAGATATCACATCATTAATAGGGCTAAAAGTTACCCACCGTGTTGCAAAGCTTTACTTCTTCTCTGGTTTGGTATACTGTTGTTGGTGTGGGTGGTGTGCTCAAGCGGTTTAGAGCCCTTTCTTAAATAACTTCCTTTGGCTGCTTTTTCTTGCGTCGTCTTCCTACTTTCTGATTCTCTCACACGTACGCTGGTATGTAGGTCTACACCTGTGGGACAAAGCAGTGCCATAAAACCCAAGCAGCCGCTAGCAAAACCAGTAAGCTAACTCTGATGTCTCTGACAGTCTCTGCTGTGGTCACAGCAACTGCTTACTGAACTCACTGTGGTGAAGTTATACAGAATATATACACAGAATATAGAAAAGTTTTGGTGTGTATTGTTTTTGTTTTTTGTTTGTTTGTTTGTTTCGTTTTGTTTTGTTTGTTGCTTTGGTTGATTTACATCTTGTCTGTACAGACCAGTTTGACTTTGAACTTTAAATATTAGTTTGTTGTCTATAAAAGCAGGGTTACAAAGGTGTCCGCTGAAGTGAACAACAGATTCAACAGATATTGGTCTATAAAATCAAGCCTTTGAATTTTCATGCTAGCCTTTTCATCCCTAACCCTAACTGCAATGTGATCCAAATGTAAACCAAAGGGTAACCACAACACTAAAAGTCAAAACACACATACACAAATTGAAACTCAATATATGTCATCAGGTTTATTAATTGGCTTTTTAGTCTGACAAGAGACAATAATTTGGTGTATAAGACAGAAAATGTGTCAGTAATGTTTGTGAGAAACTAATTTTTTTTTCTATTTTTATACTATTCTAAATAATCATTTAATTAACACAAAACATTAATTTTGATATTTCCAGCATGAATATATCAGCAAATTATTGAGATAGATAAATAGGTTAAAAATGACTGTTCGGGTGTCTGATGCTGCATCAGCAGTTCATTTTTGACACAAAGGTCAGAGGATTTCCAAAACAAACAGAAAACAAACACCTCTGTCCTACTTTAACACTAACAAATTAATATGGTTTACATGCTAGTGAAAGCTTGTTTGTGTACACATTTGGCCAAAAAGTATCATGATCTGTACTCATGTTTTTGGCAGCCAGTCACTCTACTTTTGACTATCTTTTGGTCTCCACCAACTTCATACACAAGCAAAAATGACAAGGTGCCAGGTGGCTAGTACCCGCCTTTGTTTTTTGCTGGACAAGAATGTATGCAATACATTTTTTAGACCTTATCAGCTGTTGTTGAAAACAGGGTTAATATGAGCAGTGTGACTTCATTAGGATAATATTTGCACTGTAGAACCTCAAAAAAGCTAAAAGTAGCAAAAAGAAGTTTAGCAAGTCCAGAGTTTAGTAGTAATTATTTGTGGACTGCAATTGGGTCTTTGTCGTAACATATTTTTAAAGAACTGATGCAATTTAAAGCAAATTCTTTGAGATTTAAGTAATGCTAACAGTTGCTAAAGAGTATTAATGGCAACACTGATGTTGTGACAGTATACTTCAGTTTCCTCCGTAGCGTGATTAAAAATTTGTTAAAAGCTTTGGGGGCATTATAAGCCTTTTTTTCTCTTTAATTTCCTTAAAAAATTTCATGGTCAAAATTATCAAAATACTGATAATTCTCACGCCGCATTGGTAAGTCATTGCTTTTCAATCGAAGAATATTAGCAGCCACTTTAAGCACCCTGTAATTAAATCTTTATACTTTGTCAGCATGCAGTCACTAATGCACACACGCATGCACACATGCACGCACACACACATGCACACATACACACAGTGTGCCAACACACAAACACACATCTCTCTGTAGCACCTTCACTTCTCCCATAGGAACAACATCTAATGCTGTGTTGAGGAAGCTGCTCACTCCCTAGAGATGAAATCACATTAGCATGTACAAGCTCTTGTTTTCTGAGCTGCAGCTAATTTGATTCAGTAGCTCTAAAATGAATAATCTGATCAGCCGTTCCTTTTGCTTATCAGTCAAGCCTCCAGGTGTTGCTGAGGTAAGGATGGAGGCAATGAATAGATAAATCACCGTTCTGTCTGCTTCTCCTGGTCTTTAATCTAATGCAGTACACATCTCAGCAAATGGAAATATGTTTAACTGCCATGGCAAAATGATTTAGATTCAACCTTGATTGTTTTTGTAATTAGGAATTTAACATCTTCATTCAAATCGGTAAGCCGTTTGTATAAACCAGTTAGTTCAGCACTTACACTATGCTCTTGATGGACTGAAAAATGCTGGACTGTATTTGGCTCTCTGTTACTGACTTGCTGACTGACAAATCAATTTCTTCAGTTACTCAGCCAGAGAAACCAGAAAGTCAATACGTAGTTACTAGCAAAAAAATCTTAAAATGATGTGTATGGTTTTCATCAAAGGAATAACACTTTGGACACTTTGTTGAAAAACTCTTTCATGAGTAACTGTAAGACTGTAGATGTATTTAAGAGGAGTCATTAACATAATTTCCTTTCCATTAATATCATCCTACACATTCTATGTATTAGTATCTTCTTCCACAGTTTGAAGGTTACAAGGAACTGATGCTTCCTCTGACTTGTGATCAATATTGTTCTGCCCCCAGACTTTGTCAGCAAATAACCCCCACACTACACTTTTTTTCTTAGTTCCTGGTTGTGACAAAAATGAACAATTACTCATTGATACATTTTGACCTTTCCAATCAAAGGGTGGGAGTGGAAAGAAGATAAGGGTCCTGCCCAGACAAGAGCACTGTTACCTTGGAACTGGCTCATTTTATCAGAAAATGAAACCAAATGACTTCAGTTTTTATCAGTAGTGGTCAGAAGAAATGTTGCAGTTGTTGTCACATGAATCAAAGATTTAGCAGCTACTAAAGCTATCTTTATTAAATCAAATGCTGCAACAATCCAATGGACAAATGTTGAGGAAAAAAAATCAGTACACTCAAAACCATGGCACATTTGTGCATAATCAGAAATTCAATTAAATTACTGCACTCATGCACAGCAAGAAGGCATTCATGTCAGAAAGCAGATACTAAAATCCATGTTGTTATATTAAAAAAACATCATTAATGCATGTAATGTAACAAACCATGGATCATTTTCAAAAGTGTCTCAACATGTTTGCGTTATTTATAATAATAGTGATTAATGCATTTCCCTTCGATATACCACTTCCAATAGTTCACTGGCACATCTAAATTGAGTTAAGCACTTTGTTAAAAATATTCACACATGCTTTTCCTGCTATTATAAGTCAGTTACTGTCTTGATTTTTTTAAAAAAAGTAGAAATCAGTTTTAAGCTATTGTTACTGTCTTAAAAAATTGTAACAACCAAGCATTTAAGGTAACCTGACAAAACAATTACACACTGAAGAAGCTGTTCAACAAATGTGTTTATTATGTTAAAGCTGCTCCATCAATCTTGTTTCCAGCAGCACTTAAATGTTTTTAAAGAGGAAAAGCCCCAATCAACCTACTCTATGCAACCTGCCCAGCACCAAAAAACAAAGTTTAGTTAGTTTAGGTGTCAAATATTTCTCTCATGAAGCTGTTGGGGAATAAACAGGATTGGATGGAGAGTGAAGTTTAGTCAGAGGACATAAAAAACCTGCCTCCAGATCAATTATCAGTTGTCTTCAGATCAATTATCTGAATGAACAAATAAGCAACTTAACAAAGTGGCAATTTGTCAATGGTGTAATGAATTTTAATATCAATTACTAAAGAATTAAAAATACTTCTTAAAACATGTGCACACCTTTTTAAATGATTGTTTTGTTGATTGGAGTCTGATACAAAGTTTGTGTTGGATATAAATGTTTAAGTTGAACTGTAATTATGTAAAATAAAGTAGTTTTAACTCAAAGCATTGCAATCTTGAAAAGCATTGAGAACTTCAAATAATGTTTGGATTAGAATGTTGTTTACTTTTGTTTTTGCAATGACAGAAGATGTAGTATATTTCCACCACTGTCTAATGCAGTCCTCTCTGAGCTCCAACTCCTGTGAGAAAAATGCATTTCCATTTGACATTATAATGTTTAAAATTCACTTCAGCCAGTCAAACCAGGAAAACACTGAATAATTCACCAGTTTTCTTTTGCCAGTGACACAGTTTGTACCTGACTCCAGAGGCAGTTTTGTTCACAACTTTAAAACTTTTCCACATTGCCTCCTTTTTCTTGAAAGTGCTCACTTGCACCTCTGTTTACAGAGTCAGAGTTTCCACATAGGTGTGGATGCAGAACAGTTCTCTTTTTATTTGCCATCTGCTGCCAGAAAAGCTCTTATGGATAAAATCTACTGTACAGAAAACAATATCAGTGTGTTCCTCTGCAGCTTAACTAATTCAGGCAGAGAGAGAAGAGAGGTTGCCACTGTATATTTTTATTTGCCACGTTGCACTATGAGGTCACACTGCAGACATCTCAGAATATAGATATATAAAATGTAAGTCACTCACTGGTAGACATTCTTGGTTTCGTTGAGTATTTGATTTTTGATTTTTATTTGCATTGTGCTCTCTTTTACAGACTGAAGGCTCTGGTCTCAACAGGAGGTCGAAGTGTGCAAGCAGCATGTGACTGGTAGGTTAAAACAACAAATGCATTTACACTTAAACATGTCACAAGAGCAATCTGTGATATACTGCCCTCTGCTGTAAAAAGGTGTCGACTCTTTTCAAGTTGAAAAAGTAGAAACTTTACAGTGAATATTTTGTATCTCTTGGCTTATACACTTACTTTACATATTTGAATATGTTTCCAATTTTTATTTGTGTAGTTTGAAAAGCAACCCTTTTATTTATTTTCTCTTTGCTCTTTTGAGAAAACAATGCAATCTTAATGGCTACAAATGAAATGAAATGAAATGCAACATTTTTTTAATCTTAAATTCACTGCATATATGTAACCACTAAAGTCACATCAAACTAAAGGCAAATAAGAAAAAATATATACCAGTCTCTTACCACTGCTCTGTGAGAAACAGTCCAGGTAAAATAAAGCCTGTTTTACCCTTTACCACGTAAATGGTGTCTATTGGGAAACAAAAAGTCCCCAAAATTATTGAAGAGCAAAAATGTAATGTGAAATGTTGAATTAAGGCCAAGGGGGGTCACTTAATCACACTTATTTTGTGGGAAGCACACAAACAGGAATCATTCCAGTTATGTTGGAGCTGTTCAGCTCAAATGTGCCAGCATTGGTGAACAGATCATACTGCTGAAGTCATTTGCATCAAGCCAGCTCTTCCCTTAAGGACATATTTGTGCTACAAATGATCTATCCTGATTTTTTATAAACTGTGCAAACGTCAACATAAGGACATTATGTTAGGACCTTACTAGCGCTAGAGCAGAGAATTTTTCTTGACTCCATCTGCCTCTCTCTTTCCCCAGGCTGTTTTCCCATGTGGATGATCCATTCCTGGACGATCCTCTGCCCAGGGAGTTTGTCCTCTACCTGCGACCAAGTGGACCTCTACAGAACCAGCTTTCCCACTTCTGGCAACAGAGCCGGGTCACTTGTGGCAAAAACAAAGCCCACAACATTTTCCCCCACATCACCCTCTGTCAGTTCTTCATGGTGAGTTAGAGATATACAGCTGATACTGATTTCTTCGTTTTGTTTTTACGCGTGCCAACTGCATGGATGATGTGGTATTCAGCAAGTGGCTTGAATGCAGCATGTAAGAAAGAGCGTGAACGTGTGTGAGAAAACTTTATATTGATGTTGGGGTGCGCTACACGGACAAAGGACTGACTTCAAAGACTTGCAGAAGCATGCTAGCAGTGCTGTAATGTACCAGGATTCATTGCTTTTGCAATTTTGACTCCTGTCCCTCTGAACAAAGCAAGGAGAAAAAAGTTATGTTTCTAATTGGTGGGTTGCATCTCTTGCCTTAATCCTGACCCCAAAATGAAATTTAAAACCATCACCGGTGCTGCCTGTGGGACAAGAAATGACACTTTAGTTTCTAATTATTCTTTCAATCTCTGCATTTCTCAGCAGTGCCACTACTTGGATAAATCAAACAAACTTTTACCTTTGTTTGAATGACAGCCATTTCTTTAACCTCCCTCCTTCAAACAGTGTGCAGACCACAAAGCAGAAGCTCTATGTGAGGCCCTCCAGTCGACTGTTCAGCAGTGGCGAGGTCGATTTCCCAGCCCACTGCCTCTAGAGCTCTATACATCCTCCAACTTCATTGGTCTTTTTGTGGAGGAGCAGGTGGCCGACATCCTCAAGCAGTTTGCAGCTGACTTCGCTACAGAGGCCACCAGAAAGGCAGGTAGGAACCAACATCAGTTCATCATTTTTACCCTGTTTTTTAATGTGTGGTGACCAGCTGTTCAGCTTTGTCACGCAGCACTGGCAGTAAATGATTGGTCAGGATGGTGGTCATGTTGGGTTATGAACACACTCACTCAGTCTGCCACTTTAACTCTTTTTAAACAAGGGCGAAATTGTGACTGACTGCCAAACAGTATTTCAGGCAGCTAAGTGCCAAATCAGATTAGAGCCGTGGTGTTAGTGTTAATGCTATGTCATATTTCTGTTTAATGGTTAACAGACAGATTAGAGCGTGTCATTGCTCTGAAGATTACGTCTCTCAAGCCCTGTGCAGTTTTACTCTGCAGCAACTTCATGATCAGAATATTTTAGAGCAGGGGCTTCAAACTCATCTGCACAGGGTGCTTGTTTGCACTCGCGGTTTTTTGGACTGCTTCTTATTTCGTTTCTCCACAATCAAGACATCAGGCCATGTACTTTGGTTGGATATGCCAATCCATTTATTGATAAAAAAAAACCAAATCAAATGTCCAAATTCAAAACTCCAAAAGAACACCGCCAGCCTGCGGTCAAAAACAATGTTTCTCTTACGTGCCACACCTGAACTAATCAGTGGCTCCTTAAATTAGCACTCCACCCCTCCCGCAGCGCCCCTCTGGTGGCCTTTAAAAAATGGCTCCACCAATGGATCGATATAAAATGACCTTGTGGGCCGGACATAATTGTACGCCAGGCCGGATGTGGCCCGCGGGCCTTGGGTTTGACACATTTGTTTTAGAGTTTTGTACGTCCTTGTCTTGTTGGTGTTATGTACTGCACTGAGAGAACGATGTACTGTTGTTTCCTCCGACTCCAGAAGTCCATGTGGAGCCTCATAAGAAGCAGCTCCATGTAACTCTGGCCTACAACTTTCCCACCAATCACCTTCCATCACTGGAGAAACTGGCCAAGGGCATTGAAGTCAAGCTTGGCTGTGATTGGCTGGCAGTTTTATTCTCCCGGGACATTCGTTTTGCAAACCATGAGGTAAATGATATTCATACTAACAATGTATGTTTGAGGTCACTGATATCTATTAACCAACAGACATTTTATCACAAAATGATTTGTGTTAAACGTCAATAATTCAGCTTATACTTGTCATGCCTCTGCAGACCTTGCGGGTTATGTACCCCTACATGCCACAGAATGAGGATGAGCTGGAGCTTGTTCCTGGTGATTTTGTCTTCATGTCTCCGGTGGACCAGAGTAGCACCAGTGAGGGCTGGGTGTACGGGACCTCGCTGGCCTCTGGACTGTCTGGCCTGCTGCCTGAGAATTATGTCAGCCTGGCTGATGAGTCAGACACCTGGGTCTTCCATGGGTGAGCTCAGCAGCTGCATTTCAAAGTATTTAAAAACTGCTCCAATAGATAACTTATTTTTTGACACTGTATTTCTACATAAGAATTCTGAAAAGTGACTAAAAACACATCAAATCTTTCTTTGTCATTGAAAAATTCTGGATCTATGAGTCACAGTCTTTGTGATGCGTCCACCACCTCTGCCTATGTTGGGTTTTCTAGTGGTAGAGCTGTGATCAAGATGACCAGCTAGTAGAAATATTGCAGAAATTCAGCAATGGGCTCCATGTTTAAACTCAGACTGAAGCTCAGACATCTATGGGACTCAGACAGAGTCCCTTGTGCACCAAAATCAGTGATAAGCAGAAGTGTAGTTAGCATCTGTTATTTATGGTGTTTGTTGGCTTGTGACTAGTTGTAAGGGTGCAGTGTTAGTTGTTGTGCTATTGCAAACTCTGTCTCTGTTCTGACATTTCTGCTCTGAGGGTGTCAGGTTTCTGAACCTATGATTGGCTTTTAGCTGTTAGACATACCAAACCTAGGTTGTCCTGGTTACATTTAAATGTAAAATTTTAGGAAATTGCACAGAAAACTCTCCCCGCAGTAAAGAAATGTGAACACCACTCTGGTGACAAAATTTGGCCGGATACAAGTCAATATAATCAAAATCTGACAGGCTATAAGCACACACAGTTTTGAATGGAGGGGGTTTTAATTTATTTGTTTAGCTCCCATGATATGTATAGTCTAGAACAGTGTAAAAAAAACATGAAAAATGTGTTGTTAATGTGAGAACACTCCTTTTCCAGCTGCTGAAATAAAAAATAGTTTAATGTTGTACTTCATACTTGCTGTCTGTTCTCCTTATCCACCACAGATCCCATTCGTTCTTTAGCTGTGGGCCGAGTGAAAGGACCAGCAAGGAGAAAGGGATGTTTGATGGACTGCTGGACAGTCGACGCCCTGAAAACACAAGTCCTGGAGACACACCCACACTCAGTCTTATCTGTCATCCAATGCAGGTAGTTGTGTTTTCATGATGATAATATTATACAAATTCATGTAAAACTATAATTCCAAACAAGTTTTGATGCTGAGTATAACTTTAATAAACAGAAATCATCTGCAAACAAACTATGTTTACCAGCAATGGTTTCAAGTGTTCTTGAGCCCACGAAACATGTTGCTGACATTAAATTAAGACCGAGCACATATATACAAAAATCAATGAAGTTAGTGTGGTGAAACATTGAATACATTGTCTTTGTGCTGCTCTGGTTGAGTATATTCAAAAATAAGTAGCACATTATCACATTCTATTTAAATTATGTTTGCCACAACTTTTTGAAAACATATTTACCCTCACTACATGTTTGCTTTACCTTTAAAAATGTTCTTTAATGAAAATTTTACATGATTATGTCTTTACAAATTCTTGTAATCTTCAGTTGCTTTTTCCCAGCAGGTCCTGCGGATCAGTGGTAGTCACTCTCGGCAGCCAAAGAGGACACTTTTTGTCTGTCGGCATGGTGAGAGGATGGATGTTGTCTTTGGCAAACACTGGCTCTCCCTATGCTCTGACAGTAAAGGTGAGATGTCTCATGTGTATGTAAAAAGAAGACTGCTCTCTCAAAACTTGAGCAGTGCAGCTTACATTTGACCGTGTGTGTTACTGTTGATCTGCAGGTAGATATGTACGTTCGAATCTGAACATGCCTCCCAGTTTGCCGCTATGGGGAGACAAGAGAGATTATGACATGGATGCTCCTATTACCGTGTTTGGCTCCACACAGGCTCGAGTAGTGGGTACGTCACCAACACAGATCTATGAAATGTAGTAAACCAGATGTTTTGTATGTTCCTTGCATGTGCTAAATATGAACATGTGTGTTTTCCCAGGTGAGGCCCTGTTAGAGAGTAACACAGTGATAGATTTTGTGTACTGCTCTCCCTCTTTACGATGTGTTCAGACTGCACAAAACATTCTGAAAGGTAAGATGAGTCTGCCTGAAAAAGTTCCACTCATCAGGGTTTCTAAACTTTTACTTGTTAATTGATAGATTTTATCTCAGGAGAAAGTCTACATGTTGAATATGCTGATATTATAAATGTAGTGTGCTGGTCTCTTTCTTACTTTTGAGATTAGCTCTTATAACTTGTGTTTGTGCAAAAAGGTCTACAGCAGGATGGTAAACTGAAGGTTCGAGTGGAACCAGGGCTTTTTGAATGGACCAAGTGGATCTCTGGGAACTCTCTGCCTGCATGGATACCTCCCACTGATCTGGCTGCAGCTCACTTCAGTGTGGACACAACGTACAGGTGATAAAACGGCTCAGAGCAAAATAAAGCATGTACTGTGAGTAAGTAGGTAGCAGTTTTTGTAGTCTCAGCCTCATCTTCAAAATGTCAGCTCAGTGATCCCTGTTATTAACTAGTTTGTTTAAAAGCAGAGTGCATGCATCATTGTGCAAAAACATTGTTTCTCTGTCTCTGGCCTAATTATGATGATTGCCAGAGTGATTCTGTAAATGTTCATAATGCTCTTTATTATCATTCTCTTCATTTCGAAGAGAGCACTTCGTCAGGACTCTGTTGGAAAAATGCCTCATGTTTTTTCCTGTGATCAGTCTGTGGGTCAGTCGGGCTGATTTGCCCCCCTCTCTTGGAAGTTAAGCTGCATAGAAGCAGGTTACTATGGTGATCTAAGCTAGTTTAAAGTAAACAAACTTTATTATGTCATAAAACCTGACTTTAGCCCGAAGACAAATGCCTTAATCTCTACCCACTTGGTGATAAAGCGCCCTGATCATTTGACTGTGGGCTTTTGCTATTATGATTTATTTATTCTTTTTGCCTCTGTGACGTATTGACACAAAGCAGTGGAATGGTCTCAGATTCAAGCCTTAAAAGTTCTGCCAAGTTTTTCTACCTACACAAATGTGTAACATCTATTTAATTATCCACAAAAAAAAAAACAAAAATGGAAACAATAGCAACCCCAAACCACAGTCCAAAATTCCCAACACATGCCCCCACTCAAAGACACTCAGCAGAACTCAACTTTGTTTCTAGGTTTTATAGAGCAACTGCAACACAGTTTTTATGTGTCATTATTTATGCACAGGTAGTTTCTGATACTTGGAATTTATCCCCATACAGACCTCTAATCCCAGTCAGCAAGCTCACTGTGTCTGAATCCTATGAGAACTACATGAGCCGAAGCTACCAAGTAACCAAAGATATCCTGTCAGACTGCAAAAATACTGGTAAGAGACATGCAGCTGAGCTCCTGGAGCATCTGGAAGAGGTTGTCAAGCTTGTGTAGGTGAACTGTTATTTTATTGTTTGTCCACTGCTGATGTTGCATCCTGCCTGGGTTTCCACTTTCTAGGAAACAACGTGCTGATTGTAGCCCACGCGTCTTCCTTAGAGGCCTGCACACGCCAGCTGCAGGGCCGCAGCCCACAGAGCACCAAGGACTTCATCCAAGTGGTCCGAAAGGTCTGTTCACTGAGCATCTCTTTTTATGAAGTCCATCTGATGTTTTCCACCTTCACTTCAACCCTCGTTTCCAATTAACCATTATTACCTCCGTGTGGTTTCTTCAGTCCCTCTCCTTATGTCTGCTGTGGCTGAATGTGCTAACATGAGTGTGTGCAATAGGGCCATATCAGACTGTTTGTAACTTTATTCAAAAAGTTGATCAAAAAATTCAATTTTTTTTCAATGCATCATATAATTGAGATCATTGTAGTTTGATGTACAGAGTGGCAGTGGCAAAAGACAAAGCTCTGTACAGTACATACTAGTTATAGTCCTAGTTCGACCTACCAATATAATAATGTGTCTGTGTATTTATGTTGACAAAACAAAGCAAATGTAACTCAATTCGGGTTGTTTGAGTGTTCAAACATTATTTCTTATAAACGTGTACTCTGACATCCTCAAATAAAAGATACTTTTATGAAAGTTTAGCATGAAAGTTAAACATACACATACACATGTTGTACTTGAGCATGTCATTTTATTTAACACCTCTCCGGATGCACTAGCCACAATTTAAATTGGACTCAGATTATTTCACATTTTAAAGCAGAGAGCTGAGTGTCTCATTGTTCAGTCCTGCAGTCATATCTGTCGCTGAGCTTTATGACAGATTTTCCTCTTTTCCAACGCTTCTTCCAGACAAACTGACCAATTTTTCTTTGTTAAATGCTAGCTGCTTTGCATCTTAAAGGTTTTCTGTCTAAAAGTTTCATCAATGTTATCATCAGATAACTACAGATATGTGTTTTGTGACATTTTGGGATGTATGAAGTAGTACATATTTTTTTTTTATTGCTGTGCACTCCACCTCTTTACACTGTCTTGCTCCTCCTCCTCTCTCTGTCTCTCTCTGACTTTTTCTCTCTTTCAACATGACTGGTTGCATCAGCTGGACGCCCACATCTGAGCTGAGATTAAGCCTGTTAAAAAGAAGTTTTCCCACTGCAGCCAAGTCCCTGCTAGTGTGGGAGCTGCTTTCAATTGTTAGGTACCACTAAATTACAGAGTGAGGTTTTTGACTACTCTATGTGCCTTGAGACAATTTATGCCATGACTTGGCACTACGTATATAAAACTGACTTGACTTGAGTTGTTGTATTTAGCATTGGGCCATTACCTAACAAAAAGGCTTTTCCACAGATAGAAAATTACTATAGGAGAAAAGCATTGTACTGGCCAAAGGTAGAAGTTAAAACGTAAACTTAACACAAACTTAAATCTTCTAATTCACACAAACAAAAAATCAATTTTTAGAAAAACTACAATACATTTGTGACTTACATTTTTTACACTTTTCCCACAAGATGGCTGCAGAGTGTAAAATGTCAACCAAGCTCTCAGTAAGTAGTGCAGCTTCATGTAAATAATGTTAAAGGGATTAAAGACAGAACGCAGTGAAGCTCACCTGACACAAAAACAAACTAATTGTTCTCAGAGGAATCTTATTAACGCTTTGGTAAAACTACTTTACCAGTTACATTTTCCTGGCCAATAGTTCTTCCTCTTAGACCTACTTCCTCATTCATAAAGCATTTGAGCCATACCCTTGAATTCAATTTAAATAATAAACCATGAATTCCTCTGCTTGGGTCTTTAGATTCCCTACCTGGGTTTCTGCTCCTGTGAGGAACAAGGAGACACAGGGGTGTGGCAGTTAGTGGACCCCCCAATCCTCCCCCTCACACATGGACCAAACCACAGCTTTGACTGGAGGGAGACGCTGCTGCAAGAATGACATCTATCTGATCCCAACTCCGCCCAACCTGCACATCCTGTACACCCTCAGACAGCAGTAACAAACTGCAGACCAGTGCGCCCAAAACACTGCTGGCACTTTTCTCTTTTCGGCCTCTTCACACAGCTGGTGTTGTAGCAGAGACAGTCGAAGGGACTTTCTGCCCGAAAATTAGGAGCTGAGTTCCAACCAGTGAATTGTCGGTGAACCGATTGCTTCCTTCCCTCAGAGCCTGGCTTCAGCAAATATCCACACTCAGATTTCTTTTTTGTTTTGTTTTGCTAGTTTGTTTTTTTTTTTTGCATGAATGATGGAGAGCGCTCAGATAAATCAAGCAAAGTTGTCTTTTGTTTGTTTTAGTTTTGTCCCAGTGTCAGAAAATTCTGTGAAATTAGCATGTTAGATATGATCTGTGAATGAGGATTATAGGATTATAGGATTATAGTTTTACCAATGTGAATGTACTGCATGTGCTACACAGGACTTCAGTAGTCTTGTAACACTGCAGTAATGCGACAGAAGCGAGGAGCGTTAAGTTTAGCTACTTTTATTTTCACCTTGAAAGATTCAGGTTTTGTTTTTTATTTTTTATTTTTTACTCAAAGTTTATTTTTAATGAAAAATGTCTGTGTTTGACAAAGTTAAAAATTTCACTTCCCTAAACATAAAGCAGGTGAGTCTGAACCCATTACACATTATCTGTATCTGACATCACTCTTGGTCATTTTTTCACCAAGCTGATCAAAACATCGAGTTTTGCGACTCTTAAGAATCATCATCATCATCATCATCATCATCATCATCATCATTTACAAGTGTAGTGTCATAAAAATTTTGTCATCTGTCAAATCCAGTGAGTTGCATTGTGAAGATGTTGCTGGGCTTTTGGTCCCAGCGGGTCTTTTTCTTTGGAAAGAGGGAGTACATTTTTGTGAGTTAGCTCAAGTTTGTTGGATGAAACAAGTTCCAAATTTCAAGAGCAAAGCAGCAGGTCAAAGCTGACAGCTTGATATGGCAGGCAATTATATGTATTACTGAAAAATGCAATTTGTAATAATACACATGATAACAGTAATAATTTAATTACACTTTTACAACTGAATGCTTCCCCTCAACCCACGTATCTATCCACGTATCTGTCTCATTTTAAATGTGCTGGCATTGCGTTTGTTTAAACAATATCCAGCCCTACAAATGGTGGGCAGCCACTAAACGACACCAGAGTTAGTGTCTGTAAATTCAGATTTGTATTTGAGTTTGTGCCTATTTCACAAAATCTAATAAGACTGTTGACAGTTTGTATTGAGAGTGTTACATCATACCAGCACTGCTTTCCTGCCCTGATCTCAGCAGCATCGTCACCTCACCGTAGATGTGAAGAAGTGCACATGGGCGGTCAGCTCTGTTGGCTCAGCTTAAACCGCAAGACTCCTGACCCGAATAAAACAGACAGAATCAATTGTTTCAAAAAGGGGGGCATCCTTTGTCCTGCTTGCCCTACTTCGGTGGCTGAGGGAAAACATATCAGTGTTCGCTTGAAGCCATTGCTACCCACACAATGTGGCCCCACAGTTTTTTCTCTCTGTTTGCCAAAACATGTAGCAGATTCAGTTCAGCAGTGTCTTCTGCTTTTCCCAAAGTGTATGTTAAAATAAACAACTTCGACTATAACAGCACAACCTGCACGACTGACAATCATACTGTAGCTTCTTGATTCTGCTCCAGCACATTTCCAGTGTGCATTTGTTAGATGTTGTTTAAGGGTTCAGAGTAGCTGTAAATTATTCTGTTTTGAGAAAAGTCTTCCAGTTGGAGTTTTTATTTATTTATAAACTGTTCTCTGTGAGGTTAAAAGCAAAATTATTAAAAAAGAGGATCATCGAGCATGCAAGAACTTAAGCGTTGTATCTCAGGTTACGAGTACATTTAAGACGTGTGTATGCAGCTTTGAAAAGTCTTTCTGTTGACTGAGTGACTGTGTTGTTGTGAGTGCCTCTTGGTATTAAAGTGATGTGTCTGTGATGCCCTCTTGTAGCTACTGCAGAAGAAGAAGAAGTTGCAAGCTTCACCACTCGCTCAGGTTGATACTTGACTCATCATGTATCTTCAGGCATTATAGAAGTCCCTTCTTTTGAACTTGGATGACGCTCATCAGAGGCTCATTTAGGAATACTTCTCATTCTGGGGAACATTTTGGATCCTTTGAGAGACATTTTATGATCGAAAGAAGTACCAGCTATCATTCTTGCCTCTGACAGTGGTTGATAATTATAGCCACATGATGAAACTCGTTAAGAGTGATTCAGTACAACTCCATTGAATTTAGCTCTCTGTTTTTGTGTCTACTAAAAGTTTACAGCAATAGAAAACTTTTTTTTCTCCCTGGCTTTGACAAAGAACCAACCTTAACCAATCAAATCAGAGCCTATAATTTGTTTACTTAAAGAGTTCTGGGGTAAACGTGTTTTTATCTACACATTCATAAAGCCTGCTACAAACAGTAAAATGTTCCATGAGCTTCTATTGACATTAAAGGGAAAACACACAGAGTCACATGGTAGCACAAAATTGAGCTGAGTTCAGATTTAACTTCTTTCAAATCTGCCAGGAGCATTTTTGAAGAGGACAGAAATAACGATTAATAACGATGATTGATTGATTTACATTACAGATGACTTACAGTAATGTGAATTCAAAGAGAGGGGAAAAAGTGAAAAAATGTCAAGCATCTAAAGGAGGATGAAACCTAAATTATTCTTGTCTTTAAACCTTTGCCCATACCTTGAAAAATAGCCTTTGCAAAAGTTTTATGTTTTATGGTAAATTTAGACAAGTTTGTTAGAACTTAAGGATAGGCTCAAATTATTATTACATTGAAAACAAAGGGCTCAGAACAACCACTGACAGTGTCCTGTTTCATTTATCTTCCAAACACCATTATGAATATTTTTAAATCCAGTGCATTCTCTTTACTGTTGGGGAGTCAGTGGTAGACTACAGCACTCAGAGGAAACATCAGAAGAAGAAAGTCATGTGAAGGACACAGAGAGGAAGACTCCATGTTCCTGTAGGTTTCTTTATTTATTGTCTGAACATTTCTATAAACATGTACAGCACTCATCTTCAAGTTATTTCTGTTGAAATCAGCGTTTGTTGCTATTTAATTCAAAATGAAGTGTGTCTGTGGGCTTCATGTACATTTTTTTACTTTGGAATTTATCTTCTGATGTTTGTGAAGCATTAAGTTATAAAGATAACAGCTGTCCTTTTTAAACAGCTTTGTATTTTCAGACTTTGAATACTCTGTGAGCTCAGGAGGGAGAGTAAGTACCATGTCATTCTATGTTTTTTTATATAATAATTTACAGTTTGTTTTTTTGTTTTGATTGAACGTGTAATGAAAACATAATTCTGCTGAACAGAAATATCATTAGGACCCAACAGGTATGCAAAATGTTCTGTTTATCTATTTGGTTAACACCTACACTGCAAATACTGATGATACATACAAACTCAATAAAATTCTACATTCTTCTCATTTTGCTTTGTGAGTGTATCCAGAACAAAAATAAAGCAAAGCTGACCTGTGGATGCTTCTGTCACTAATATTTGTGTTTTAGTCAAACAATTGGCTGTTGCTACAAAGTTATTATCATCTGTCAAAACAAGAAGTTTTTTTGAAAGTAGAAATAGCAGTTGTGTTGCTTTTCAGCTCAAAACAAAGCTGAAAGGAAAATGAACAGGGGTCTGAATAGTTTTCATCTCTGTGATGAATTTCCATTAATGTTGTGTTTCGTACTCAGATGGACTAAATAAATAGAAAAGGTAATAATGCTGGATTAACTAAGGAAGCTGCCATTTGTGAATTAATAATTGATTTTTCAAATGGAAATGCAAACTGTTCAAAGACTCGTTGCACATCACGCAAAAGCTTTTATCTGTGAACTAGTGCTCTTCTTGTTTGGAGCTTAAATTAGCCATTAGCATAGCAAGCTGCACACACTCACTCAAAGTAAATGCTCATCAGCACATTTTATAGAGATGACTTACGTAATATCAATGGATATTGTGTAATATATGAATATAAATGAGCTGCACAAAAAATAACATTTTTGATACAGAACTCTTAAACAACAGTTACAGGGTGCTTATCGAGCCAGAATTGGTAAAAAGAAGAAAGTATTTAAAGTATTTAAAGGATGATTTCATTCGCTGGTGGGGAATTTCTTGATTCTGTTAGACTTGTCAGACCATATCCTGCAATACTTTTCTTACCTTAGAGCTGTTGGTGCAGGGCACGACTCTTTTGTTGTTTGTTCCGAGGAATGGGAGGGTTAGGGTTACAGATGTGACAGGAAGCACCAGTAGCTTTCTTCACTCAGGAGGCCCCCTGCAGATGACTGACCTGGAGCCCAGCACTGGTGCTCAGCACACACACATCCACATGTGTGGGAGGTAAAGGAGGCACTTCTAACGGTATCATAATATTATATCATAAGAATTAAGTTAACCATTCAATGAAGATATTTCTC
>JAPZDZ010000024.1:3354313-3365947 GCA_029783805.1 Acanthurus tennentii | reverse complement strand
GTAAAGGAGGCACTTCTAACGGTATCATAATATTATATCATAAGAATTAAGTTAACCATTCAATGAAGATATTTCTCAGTATTTAATCATAATCAGTCAGAAACATTAACAAATGAATGCATAAATATGAAGAAAACAATATGAAGAAAAACTCATGTTTGTGTTCATCATTACAACATTTGCTTTGCTGAAACAGAATTAGAATAAACATGAAACAATACCTCAGTCTTTTTTGTTTGGTGAACAGCTGGCTGAATTGCAGAGCTATAAATATAAATAAGTTTAAACATCTTTTGTGGAACTATAATATTTGAAAATTAACATGAAACTTTTACGTTTCATGTTAATTGCTCACTAGTTTTTACAAAGTACAGTAAAACAGAGTGTTGGATCTGTACCACCTGTTATTTATTTATTCCTTCTATGCAGAGTTAAACTGCTTGAAATTTTTAGTAGCATAAAATGTATCTCAGTAGCTGGAGAGGTAATTCCTTTCTATGATGTAAATCTCTAATTCAAGGTGCAGCTTTGCTATTAGATAAGCTTTGACTGCCTCTGACTTTGTACTTGATGATGTCAATTGTTTCTATTAAATGTCTGCTTTTATTATTACATATAGTTTCCCTTGATCACAATACTGATTAAATGTAATTGACTTATTTGGGGGAAAAAAGACAAATCTACTAAGAATTGGTAGTCATATGAAATGCCCATCAAGAAAATGTGTACACATCTTGAGCCAAGTTTCAATACACACAAGCTATTTTTTTAAACTGTTGCATTATTATTTTTATTTACAAAATCATACAAATCCCTGATAATACCTCTGGAATGGTGACCCTGATGTTCTATTTTTTAAAAGGTTGTTGAGATTCAAAATGATATGTTTGAATTTAAAATAAATATGGAGCAAAGCAGAAGTGAGGGAGGCCTCTTGAGAGGCAAAGCTCTCAGCAGGTCATACCTGCAGGGGACTCCTGCTTTGAAGAAGTAGGTTAAACTACTCAGCATACTGGTCATCCAGGTGAGTTGCAAATTATTTAAAGTTTGCTGGCAGATGTGGCAGGTAGTATTTGCTTTTTCTCTAATAGTCATTGGAAGATTAAAACCAGTCTTATGATTTTGGAGAAACCATGAGGCTGGAGCCAGAAGCTAGCTTAGTTTAGCCCTGGCACGAGGACATGAAACATATAGACTGTCAGTGTCTGGAGGTAACAGAACTGTGTAAGAACCCCCCCCAACCCTAACCCTGTGTCAGAGCTGCAGAAAAGCACTGAAACATTTTCCTTGTGTTAGCAGGCTACAGGTGCTACTTTTATTCCTTGTGGGGGCTTCATATTCACATGACAGTTGTATTCTTGTCTAAGCTTACTAATTACTGACGAAGCAAATATATGTGTTTGTCTGTACATCCCATTTCCACCTTAACTGCTATCTGTTATCTCATTTCAGAAGACTAGATGTTAGGTAAACTAGTGCAAGAGTCTGGAACCTGAGCTGAGAAAGAGGGCTGAATATCACATCATGTCCCAAGCTGCCAGAGTGAGCATGGAGCCTCTGAAATGGCCCATAGCTCCAGATTGCTACATCCCCAACTCAGTGATCCGGAGCTGGAGGAGAAGGAAGGGAAAGGACTTAACCAAGATGGACAAGTGTCATGACACCTTCTTTTACAGTCTGTATCAAGTTAATGAATGCACAACAAACAATCAGGAGGATATGAGCTCAAGAGTTTTCTCGTTCTTACAAGATGAGGAGGAGGAAGTGAAAGAAGAGACAGATGATGTCAAAAGTAGGATGAAAGAAAAGCAGAATGAGAAAAATAAGAAAGACAATGTGGAAAAAACTGAGGTGGGAAGAAAGGAGAGGATGGGGGAGAGGAAGGAGATTGGAGGCAAGTGGAATAAAACTTCTCTTGTGAAACAGTCTTACAACATACACGATGAGACTTCTCTGCAGACCCATCAGGAAATATGTGAGCATGGAAACATGAAAGTGGAGCCTCAGGAACTCAGTTTAACATACAGCTCCACAAAGACTGCACCGTAAGTGTTGCAACTGAACAATGGTGTTCAGTTCGTCTGAGCTTCTCATGAGAGTTGTACATGTCAAAAAAGATCAGGAATCAAGAATTAACTTCACTTCTTTAAACTTTTTTTTTTTCTAGACCAGCCTCCAGTCATGGAAATGAAAAAGAGCGTCTGAGAGAGCTGAAGGTTGACATGAAGCTTCCAGAAACCATCACTCATCCACCACAGTACGTCTCTGCCTCTGTGCCTAATAAACAGACAACATCTGGTATCGGTTCTGAAGGTACAGGCAAACACTGTGGATGTAACATTTCAGATGCTTTTTTTGTCTGCACAAGGAAACAGTTTCATTTTTTACCCCTTTTTGTTTTTTTATTTCTACAGAGTGGGTGAAGCCTCCAAAGGGAAGTCCTGTAATATCTGCAGATAATCTCATTCCAAAGCAAGGTCACTGTCATCCAGATCATTATATATAATCATTCAGTGCATGGAGACAATGGGCTCATGCACAAACCTTATATAAGACCTGAATTATTCTCAATGAGCAAGTCTAAGTGAGCTCGAGAAAGCTTTCAGCACTTCTCTTCAAATTCCTATCTTGCAATTCAAAACAATCAATGCATGGCAACTTTGTGCAGTGAAGTAGTATTGCTGAACCTGCCTTGAACACCTGTACAAGCAAATTTCACAGACAAGTGTTCAAAATGTTCTTGCTTGCAGTCTGGGGTCGTATTCACAAAACATATAAGGCTTAAAAGTGCTCCTCACTCGCTGATCAATGAGTAGTTCTTACAATCAATTCTAATATTAGGAGTCCTAAATGTTTTAATTTGTAGGATGTCACAAGGCATTTTAGTGCTGAAATTAACTCCTTACTCTATGAAAAGTTGAAGGTAGTCATGACTCCTCCAAAGTCACTAAGAGCAATTTACACTTGTCATGGGCTCTGGTCATGAGTTGAAAAGTTGAATTCAGTTCTAGGTGAATTTTTTAATCCTTCCCTTTTTGCTTTTGCAGTTATCCATCTCTACGTCCTCTTTTAATGGTGTTTTACCGAGAATGTTGGTCTCAGCAGCTTTGTGAATAAGTTTTCAAGGGAAACTTTGAGCTAGGAACTTTTTGAGCGCCTTAGGAGTCCTGCCAGTGGTCTGTAAATGTTTTGTGACTACAGCTCCCGGTCCACTGCCTCTTAAAGCACTGAAATCACTGTTCTTAAGCTTTTACATTTTTGTCTTACACGTTCCTTTTTACACTCATAGACCCCAACATAACCACACATGTATCACCCGTAGAGTCCAAGGACCTGACTCCTCATTCCCTTAAGTCTCCCCCTGCACCACCAGAGGACCTTCAACCCCAGACAAACCTCGGGTTTTCTGACTGCTCTGCAATCAGAGATAACGAAAATGACAACATCGAAGACCAAGAACACATGTACCTTGAACGTAAAGTCTTTAAGCTTTGTAAGAAGGAACTCAGTTTAACATACAGCTCCACAAAGACTGCCACGTAAGTGTTGCAACTGAACAATGGTGTTCGGTTCGTCTGAGCTTCTCATGAGAGTTGTACATGTCAAAAAAGATCAGGAATCAAGAATTAACTTCACTTCTTTAAACTTTTTTTTTTTCTAGACCAGCCTCCAGTCATGGAAATGAAAAAGAGCGTCTGAGAGAGCTGAAGGTTGACATGAAGCTTCCAGAAACCATCACTCATCCACCACAGTACGTCTCTGCCTCTGTGCCCAATAAACAGACAACATCTGGTATCGGTTCGGAAGGGGACTGGGGGACAGAGGACCTTCAACCCCAGACAAACCTTGGGTTTTCTGACTGCTCTGCAATCAGTGATAATGAAAATGACAACATCGAAGACCAAGATTACATGTACCTTGATCGTAAAGTCTTTAAGCTTTATAAAAAGCTCAAAGACAGGAACAAGGATTCACACCTCAGAAAACTCTCCACTACTGCTGAGCGCCCTCCTGTGTCCGAGGCTGCACACACCACCATTCAAACAAAAACTGGAGGGGTAAATCTCGAAGGTGGCCTGGGTAGTCCCTCTGAATTCAGGGCCTCACTCTCAAATGACAATTGTCCAAATACGAATCCTGAAAGTTCCACTCATCAGATCTGGTCCGAATACCCTGCACAGTTTACCCAAAATACCCTTCAGACCAAAAGACACAAGTCCATGCCAGAATGGAGGAGGAACCTCTACAAATTGATTTCTGTCCATGGTTTTCGTTCTCCACGGGCAGCAAGGTTAGCCACCACAGAGTATCCAGACAAGTCCTCCAATGCCAGAGAACTTGCTGCAACCATCCCCTCACAGCACGCTGGCCAGACAGCATCACATCAGAGGGTGGTACAAGAGATTCAGATGAAAGACACCCTAGAGCCGGTCTCTTGTCAGTTTCACCATGTGATCCCAATGGCTTCCCAGCACAGTTTCTTTGCTTTGGACCCCTGCGGAACAACTCAGTATGGAAGGCTGCAGTTTGACTGGGCGAGGGGACTTGAGGAAGACAACCTGCTGATCATTTCTGCTGCAAAGATCCATGATTCTGCTCACAAAGTTGTCAATGAAAACAAAACTTTCAACCACTGGAAGAGATCTGGTTAGACAACGGCCATTTTTCTCCAACAATAAAATAACCTGTTGTGCTGTATCTTTGTGTGTGTTTTGTTCAAGCAATATTTCTTCAATCTATGGCAATGTCAGTTGCTAAGTCTACAACTGTGGTTGTAACTGAAATGTTTCAAAAAATTGGACAAACTACTGTGAAATTTTGTAAAGACATTCATGGCCCCCAGGAGATCATTTTACACCTGATCCACACAGGCATTGAACTATCAGTAGAAGGCTAACTGCAACAAGAGGTCTGGCTGGTTATCATCCAAAACCTGAAAAGCTTGTGATAGGACTACGCTGTTGGAGAGCTGGATTACATGGTGATGTACGTAGCTCGTTCTAATGTCTCATACAGTGAAAGAGTAAAGGTACATTTATGTGCAAACTTGGACACAACTCCGGACACTGAATCCTAACAGCTCCGGTGATCCTCTCCTCAACTGAGGCCATCAGAAGGTTGAAAGTTTTCGCTGATATGTTTCACATATCAACAATAGATCAAATGCCATTAAATTTCATTCATTCAGTCTTGTTTCCTGGTGCATTAACACATACGATACTGGTACAATCCTAGTATACTAACAGACATATATTTGTCTGAGGAGGTGAAAATACACTGCAACAAACGTCTGTATGCTGATATGGGATTCATTGTAATTCAGTACAAAGAAACTGAACAGGTTTGACACTTTATTGACATTTGTTTCTTGAAATCAGTCATTTGCCATAATGTTTCCATACATATTAAGACACTTGGGGATACAGTGTCGCTATTTCATCATTAACAATATGATGCAACAATGAGTACTGTGAGAAACATTCTACATGAATTTATACAGGTTTTAAAGCTGAAAAACAAGTGTATGGCTAACATTACCTCACGTTGTCTCAGGAGGTGGAGTTAAGTATTACATAGAAAAAGGAAAATTCACTATGGTATCACACTTACTGTACAGTGGCTGCACAGAAACTGATACAGAACAAAGGTCTGATGTGATTTGTCAAAGAAAAACAAACAGGCACTGCTCTATATAAGGCAGATATGCAGTATACTTCAGCAGAAATGATACACTTACTGAGGAGACACTTTACAGAAACTATAGAAAAACAAACAATGGCACTCAAGACATTTATTTGTTTCATTAGGCAAGTCATGTTGGTAAATCCATTTTAAAATCTACTGCTTTTGGAAAACTCTTCAGTTATGATATGTTGAGTACAGCATTTTGAATGGCAACATTACAGCAAACAAAAATGTTTTTTTTCCTTAATATCAGCTGCTAAAAACTAGAATAGCTGTGGATGAACTATATAGGTGTGGATTTCGAGGATATATTCTCGGAATTATGATTTCTCTTATTTTGATTCAGGGTCTCATAATTTTGACTTCCATATCTGTAAATTGCAAACAAACAACACAGAAAACTACTCCACAATCACAAAAGGTACTCAAACTACATCAGTAGTAGATTAACACTAAAGATCTTATTGTTGTGAATTACAGATCTTTTAAGTATACTAGATATAAATCAAAATACGAAGGAAGTCATAATTATGAAAATCCTTTCTCATGGTTTCAATATCTGTATCTCATTATTACAAGAAAATATTGCCATATGAGATCTAGAGGTCATCGTTGAGAGATACTGTGAGTTTTTGCTCTGTAATGGTGTTTGAGTAGAACTACATTACAACAGGCGAGCGCTGTCTGCATTACGTTCACTGAATTAGGTTTGAATGAGTACGAGTATGGAAATGCAGCTGTAAAACCCTGTTACGGTTTAAAGAAACAGTCTGTGAAGTTCTCAGTTCATTATGGTCAATTTGGCTTCTTTACATCTCTAGCAGCAGCATTTCACCTACAGCCAGTTTATGATCGCCATTCAGTTGACTCCATGCTTTGTCTTTTAATTTTTACATAGAAGATTTTACTCATGTCCAGCTACAATTATAGCATTTACACTGTACTTAAACTTATTAACTTACAGCTCACACCTTACATGGTGCTGTAGTGCTCTAACTGCAGTCATATTTGTGCAAGAAATAATGACAGCAAAACCTGAACAGAACAAACTGTTGCTGTCACAGCTCAGCACACGTTTAAAACCAGAGCAGAAAACTGAAAACAGACACAAGAATTGCTTCAAATCTTTACAAGTCATCTCCAGTCATGTAGTGGATCAATACTTTATATTGGTTTAGTACAAAGCTGTACAAACTCTGCAGCACAAGCTGTGCCACAGGTGGGTAAAACAAAATGCTCTCTCCAGCTTATTATTGCATACATTAAATATATTCTCTCTCTGTAAAAGAGGTAGCTAGCACACTCTTAAAAGCAGTAAACTTCAGCTGAAAATGTTGTACCCGACATGAGCTGAATGAAGGTCATATAGAAAATTACACTATAACACTAATTACTCACAAATGCTCTTCAAGTCCTTATGAACACAAATGATTTTTTGAGAGAGAGACAGAGAATGTCACCGCTAACTCTTGGCCATACATCTAAAGACTTAATTTATATTAACATTTACATTTGACAGCGTGAACGTCTTAATTAACTCCATTTCGCTGAGACTTTGCCTGCTCTGAACTAGGAAATGGGCCCATGTGCTTGGAAACTCATCTTTGGTGCCATCAAATGTCAGCTGTTTCAAATGACGTTAAACCCAAGAAAACTGGATTGAGTTCTGTTTTCTTCTGCTTGTGAGGAACCATAATGGAAGCTGATGAAACACGTTGGTTTCGGGGAAACATATTTACTAAATTTCAGTATCATTTATTACACTGGCACTATACTAATACACTTTATAAAAAAACAGTGTTTGACCATGAGGATGTCAGCCAGTGTGTGTGCGGTGACAATGCTTGAAGGCCATTTTGTGTTTCTTGCTGATAGTCCAAGTAAGGCAGTTTCTACATGGCTTGGAAGATGGTTCCATGAGGTACTGCATGTAAGAACAGGCTGGAACCAAAACCAAGACCGCTATAGGCCGCAGTGATCCTGACCAAACTGATACTGATGCAGATCACTTTGGCAGCGTTGTACCAAACTGAGTGTAGCTTTGGTCCAAGCACTTTTTGAAATCCTCAGCAATATATCTGCTGTTGACTGGGCTCAACTGGTGCAACAGGAGGTCACCATCCTCTTACTCAAGCAATGTGAAATGTCTAACATAAAAAAAGGAATTCAAGTTTTTACTTGACACAAGGTTGTAACAGACTCTGGCACTCAAGGACCCCTTCACCTCTGGAGCACTGCACCTCAGCCGAGCTGGATTATCTGGCATCGTTTAGCTGCCTGGCCACCGTCAGGATCTCCTTGGCTCCTTTGCTCAGCAGCAAGTTGGCCAGGTCGATCCCCAGTCGCTCAGCCTTGTCCTGGTCTTCATCTGAGATCTTGCTGGCTGTGACCCCAACTCGCTGAACCTGCTCATCCACCTTCTCTTGGCTCTGTCACACACATTATCAGTGTAAAGTTTGGTATGACAGCCACAAACATCTTAGATGTTTCATCCTGCATCTTTAATGTGCGTGACAGCGGACAAGCAGCACTTTTTTGATTTAGTCACTGTAATTAGCTTGACTGGTAGCAAGAACACCATGCAATTACCTTGTCAGCAGCACCAATGCTGGTCTGCATGGTGTCCTTCAGACTGTCTGATCCATCAAGGCTGTACACGGCTCCTGTAAGGTAGAGCTGGAAAAACATGAAGATGTCAGACCTTCAACTCTTATTTCTAATTTATCTCATTTGTCTTTTCTCCTTCCAAAAACAAAAGAGCAAAGGTGAAAGAGGCGGATCAAACAGCATGTTTGTGTGCTCTGTCACAAGCTGCCATTGTTAACATGCTAGGCTCACTAGCTCTCTAACTACATTAGTCACCTTAGTCACCATCGTTTTGCTTCCAAAGCCAGTGAGCAGATTGGCTACATTGCTTTGCTGGGTAAGAGACAATATTAGAAGAAGGCTTCTGCAGGACTGGAACAATAATTTGTGGTACTGCCCCACTCTGTGCAAACTAGTTCCCAATTCTACTTTGCAGTTTACTCTGTACAGTGCTGGTTAAAAATGAGAAGAGGTGCCAATTGAGAGCAATATAAAATATATCTGCTTCTATTTGCACTTTAAACTGCACATGTACTATGTGAGAACACTAAGCTTGAAAAGTGGAGCAACAGTGACTAAGTGCTCAGCAAAATGTTAATTACATGTGAGCAGAATAAATGTGTTTTATGCATTATTCCTCTGCTTACCAGTCTTACCTGGGCGTCTTTTACTTCAGTGTGTACAGCCACTGGAACACTGCAACCGCCCTCCTATAAATGACAGTTTTATGGAATGAATGGGAATTTTCATATTCAAACAATGTGAACATGAGTCGAAGAATGTGTGTGTGTGTGTGTGTGTCATGTACCAGGTGTCTGAGGAAGGCTCTCTCAGCTATGCAGCGCAGCACAGTGTCGGGGTCATGGAGGACAGACACCATCTCCAGAATGTCTGCATCTCTGGCCCGAACCTCCACTGCCAGAGCCCCCTGACAACACACACATGTTGTATTTTTACCAAAGAACTACACATACATAGATGCAAAGAGATTTTATTATCCAAAATTTAGCCTTCTGTTCTCTGAATTAGTTATATATCCCCATGGTTCTTACCTGTCCAACAGCGTACATGCAGTCTTCAGGCCCCAGGATCTGCCAGTAAAAAAGAATCGGACAGTTTGACTGTTAGATGAGGAGCATCAGCCAGAGAAACTGCAGAGAAGACTTCAGACGATCATGAATCGTACCTGGCTAATTCGGTTTTCCCAGCCCATTCTCTTGAGGCCGGCAGCAGCCAGGATGATGGCTGCAAAGTCGTCCTTCTCATCCAGCTTCTTCAAACGTGTGTTCAGGTTCCCACGCTACGGGCCGTCGCTAAGGACAAACTCTTTGGAGACTTTTTTTTTTAATTCTGGCTCACTAGCCTTCTCTGAAATGCCTCTGAAACCTGAAAATGACCAGACTGTTTGTTGCTGGTAGAATGTCAACATTTCCAATCTTGTTTTCAGCTCTTCTGATGATCTGACTAACAACAGAATTTCTTTTGAAAGGATACAATATCTTTGAAATCCAGATGGGGGAATCTCTTCTTCAGCTGAGCAGCACGACGCAGTGAACTGGTGCCGATCACACTGCACAAACACACAGTATGAAGTTCTTCATATTCTTGATATTAATGAGAAAAACACAACTGGCATAACTACCCATAACTATCAGAAGTACCTGTTTTCTGGCAGAGTATCAAGTGTCTTTCCTTTATTTTTTGGGTGTAGGACCACGGCATCATGGGGGTTTTCTCTCCTAAAACAAGAAGCAACAAAGAGACAGTGAGTTTGGACAAATGACAACCAAGATGAGATTACACAACAAGTACTATATTGATCTGCAGAACAAACACTCAGTATGACTGCCCTGTATTGCCCTGTGTAAAATGCTTCATGTAAACACATCTACCAGAAGATTCTGATGCGATGGGGCCCATTCAGAAAGAAATTTCATTACGAAAGAGATTGGTGATTAACATCGTTCCCTATTCCAAACAGTGTTACGATCATGTCGTCCTAGTTGGGGTAAAATTATCCTCATTGTGCATGTCGGCATTATGTCAACGTGACGCATTCCCACCTTTGCAGCAGGCAGTCATTTCTCCACAAGTAGCAAACATTTTGGGGGAAAAAAGGACATAAAGAGACACTTAAGTCTGTTATCTGTTATGTAAATGTACATCTGTAATTGTGGCAGAACACAGGCAGAAGAACAACTTCCTCTTCTGCTACTTCTGGAAATTAAGACAACTCTGCCCTTGTCAGAATGGTGTATTCAAAATAAATGCTAGGTGCATATATACATACAAATTTCCAATCAGTGAAGGTTTTGATCAGATTAAAATCAATTTCTATGCACGTAAATAAAGCTTCTGTCCCACATCCTCCTCCCTTCTGTCCCACTGATACTTGGTCTTTCCATCCAATAAGTGTTTTCATCACAGAAAAATGGCGACATCACATTAAAATATAAACAAAAGAAAATCTGCTTGAAAGCCATCCTATTCAGAATAGAGACAACTATATGAATTAAAAAACTTCCTGTGTCTCATCTTGACTCTTTAATGTATCCAGCATATGCTTCTCCACTGACATCACCTGCTGCTGAGGTAATAACCTCATTGTCTTTCTGTTTTGCTGGACTGTAAAATGATACCTACTGGCCCTTTTTTGCAGCAACAAGTATCCACAACATGAATGATGCATACAGACATACTGTACTCTACTTACTTGAGCACAGCCCCGATGGTGAATCCTGGAGGCAGAGTGGTGGGAAGATCTTTGAGCGAGTGAACAACAAGGTCAACCCTGGAACACACAAGAACACAGCCATGTATACACACTCTCTGCTGTATAATACAGCCATTCAGTGGTGTGCATGTCCTTCAAGGCAGCAACAGAACCACCTGTCACATCTAAAGTGGTGAAAAACAAAAGGTCTTCTGACGCATGAATTTTATGTGAAGCACAGGAACAATGGTGAAAGGTTGATAACTGCCTTGAAAGAAACAAACAGACAGGAGCAAAAGATTTTTCTGCCATAACAATCTTCAAGTTAACACTTGTTGAGTGTTTACACAAGACGTAACCGACAGCTACAGCGCTTCAGAGCGACCCTGTGCAGTTGGTGTCTGTTGATTTAACAGACTGGTGTCAGTCACAGATGACACTCACTCATTTCTCTCCAGAGCATTCTCCAACTCTTTGGTGAACAAACTCTTCTCTCCAATCTGTATTTTAAGAAGAAAAGAAAGACATTGTTACTCTGACAGTAGTTCTACAATGAGTACTTAGTATGACTGGCTCTAATGCATGTGGGCTTTGGACCTTAAAAGTAGAAAGAGTGTGTTACAAGGGTGCAGTGTGCTGAAGGTCTTTCA
>JAPZDZ010000024.1:3333087-3347434 GCA_029783805.1 Acanthurus tennentii | reverse complement strand
AAAACTGTTTGGACAATTCCAGTTATTCCTCAAAATCAGGTCTATTTTATCAGATGTCACCGGTTGATGTGGCTCAATAAACACGGCCGGTGGTGTGTACAACAGTATACAGTAGCAGGAGGGACGCCCAGCTTTAACCACTGTTATCCCCTACTTCCATTAAGAATGTATTGCCTACAGGAAAGTTTCAGACAACCTTTGGGAGGGGGTATGAAGGGAGAATAACTGCATATAGCTGCTACTCTCACACTGTATTAATACATACATACATACATAGCCCAGGTAAATAAACTGTGACAACCTCCTATGTAAGCTGAATTAACAGAGCTGACAGAGTACTTCCTCACTGCCTATAGCCAAGGTTAAAGCCCGTTTAAACACTGACATCTGGTGCCCGAACAAAGTTAGTACTATATAAAGTCCTTGCATTATTTGTACTATTTATAACCAATGATACATTAAGAAGCTAGCAGGAACGAGATAAAACTAAGCATGATTTTATTAAAATAATCTTACTATTGAAGGGACTGTGTTGAACAGAGGGGCTATATTAACTAGCCAACGATCTCATAAGTATTTTAGAAAATTAATCTTTCAGAGTTTTAATGTTTTTATGTGCTTTGTTATTAATAACACTACAGCTCACAATAGACATCAAAATATATTCATATAGTGAGCGAGTAACTCATGTATGTACCAGACACGTTTGTTCAAAGTTATGAGAGTCAAATTGCAGCCACAGTGTCATGTAGACGCCTTTTTAAACTGCAACATAAACACTGTTAATGCAATATAAACAAATATTAGGCTCAGGTGGGCCGAACACAACACGGTAGGACAATCAATAAAGGCTTGGAGCAACAAAGAAGTTGAGAAAGTGAAGCTATATTGTGATCATTTTCAACACTAAATATCATGGCATTTTAGTGAAGGAAGAAAAAAGTTTACTGATTTATTTTGATAATGGTCACTTGATTGTGGGAATCCAATCACCCAAACAGACCTTAAATTATTCAGAAAGTCCTTTTACGTTACCAAGTGTTGATTAATCAGTTTTAATTATAAAGATAAAGGATTATTCACTGCCACTGATAACAACCGGCGTTTTATTCAACACAGACAAAATAGTTACTGTTGTAAGGAAGACAAAGTGGAGCTGGTGGTTGTTTGCAATAAGAGGAAGGACGCCTGTGGAAGTACTGGGAGTATCTCGTTTATGCAATAAGGCCAACATTGTGGAGCCCACGTCACTGGTTTCCACAGTGGGCTGATCCGTCGCTGCTCTTCCGGTGGAGACGTGGCTCTGAGCTGCTGCCATATTGACGCTAGCTAGCTAACAATCACACAAGTTGAAGTCGGCTGTATATTCGCACCTTGCTTTTTCCGAGTGACTAGAAATCACCAAAGCAAGAACCGCGAGTGACAGAAGATTGTCGTACCACAAAGAGAGACCAAAATGGTGAGTGACTGTTGAAAACCAGCATATTTTCTTGGCTTTTATCGGGCCTAGAAATTAACATAACATTGGCTAACCTGTGAACCAGCTAAGCTAGTTATCAGTTAGCTAGATTCTGTATGAGCAAAATGAAAGGCAGATTAAACATTACTTTTTACCTCGCTGACGGCGTTAACCCCATGTTCACTCGCAAGACATTTGTAAAATAGTCGTTGTACAATAATTCAGAGTTTAATTGTAAGTTAGCAGACGGCACTGAGTGTGCAGACATTGCTGACGCTAGCGCCAGGGTTAGCTCCTGTCATTAGCCGGATCCGAGCTAACGTTACCTGCTGTCATATTGTCCTCAACCAGGCAACACGATTTCGTCCTTAAAAACACATTTACAGGTGTGTTACTGTTACTTTTTGCCAGATGCTGCAACATATTATGTGGATTGTCAGTGTTAATCACAAGTGTAGCTTGTTCATATCAAGTTCAGATTCATCGTTTACGGCATCTTACAATTCTTCAGCTATTGTCAACGTGGAATGACTGCAGCTCCTTATTTGATTCATTTAACTGGTCTAAAGAGTACATTTGTTTTAATTCAGCCTCCTAATTGTTAGACAAACTTTAAATATAATATGAGTCGGTGTATTTTCATTGAAATAAACAATACGTACTTGTCCAAGACAGTTAACGTTATCACAAATCGTAAAAAAATATGTCTTGTCAGGCTTCTCTCAAAACTTAGGTAAATTAAAGCAGAGATGTTTCCATAACCTGTTTTTTCTTTCTCGATATCAATTCCAAACCCTCATTGTTGTGTATTGGCAGATACTAAGTTAGATCAGATACCAATGTTAAAACAAATCATGAAGATGTTATACTGTAAAGGCTGTATTCTGTCAGCTCTATATGAATGCTGTAAGTCCCTTGACTTTATGGATACTGGCCACTTGTGCGGTACAAAATCTGTTAGGTTGCATACAGATGCACAGGATGCTGCTGGAGAGCAGCAATGTCCTGTTTCTAACAAATTACTTTACTAGTATTCGATTGGGCATTGACTCACAATCACTTCTCATTGTTGTCCAATTCTGCATACAGTACACATATCTCTTCAGCAGCACTTTTTTAATGTTGGATTTTATAACTAGTTGCCAGCAACTCCCACAGTTTTCTTCCACCAAGATTCAACATAGAAGGTAGTCTTGAGCAATGTTAACCAATGATATAAGTTGAACTGCTAGCCAAGTGGCTTATGTGTGCCAGATCTACCACACAATTTGTCCTAAGAAGATATTAAATTTAATTAGGTTTAATTTTGCATCTTCCTTGGAGTAGCAAAGCTTTACGACATAAGTAGGAATTAAGTAGGAAAGAAGTGACAGGAAATAAAAATAAGAAGCCTCAAGGGAAATTGTTGTCTGATTTCTGTGTTAATTTACTTAAGCCTACTTTTGCCTTTCATCATCATTTGCATGCTCCAACATATTCTGGATGTATAAATTAATGAACAGCTGATATGTATTAATACAGAAAATCTGTAGGATTTGTAACAGTTAGGTTTTCTTTTCACCTGTAGGTGCTGTTGGCAGCGGCGGTGTGCACCAAGGCCGGGAAGGCCATTGTATCGCGGCAGTTTGTGGAAATGACCAGGACACGAATCGAGGGTCTCCTGGCTGCATTCCCCAAACTGATGAACACGGGCAAGCAGCATACTTTTGTGGAAACAGACAGTGTGCGCTATGTGTACCAGCCCCTGGAGAAACTCTACATGGTCCTCATCACCACAAAGAACAGCAACATCCTGGAGGACCTGGAGACACTCAGACTCTTCTCTCGTGTGGTAAAGGATACACTGAGCTTCCTTTTGTTTCAATGAATACCCAAATCTAAATTATATCTGTCAACATTAGAGTTGACAAGCTCTTTGAATAATCAAAGTAGAAATTTTCTGTAGGAAGAAACAGGACGATGTGGGGAAACAGTGTGAAATAAATGAACTCTAGGGGTTATTTGCCCAAGATGTATTTATCATCTGATGTACAAATAAAATACAACCTTGTGCTATATTGAAAAAAAGAGCTTGAATGAAAACTGTCTTCATCGAAATACAACATTAACAATTCAGTTGAATTAAACTGGAATCAAATGAGTTATTTAGCACATGATGGTGTAATCCTTGGTAACAGGTAGCTAGCAAAAACTTACATATGACGTCAAGACATTACAAACTGTGCTCTTCTCTTTAGGCTTACATCTGCTGGTTAACAAAAATAACTAAAAAGGTGTAAAATATCTTCTTACTCAAGTAATATAATCAATTTTAATTTGAAGGCATGTTTTGCTGTTAGCTGATTTATTAACTATTTCCGAAAGAAAAAGAGAAACTACATCAGCTGACCTCTGGTTTGTGCTGCACAAGACCTGCTTTCGGTATTTTTTTTGTGTGGTTTCGGTAAAAGTAAGTTTACCATGAAAAGTTATAATTTCTTTATTGAAAATGTGCAAAATTCCCCAAGCACAGCTTCCCTTTAACTTTTTCCAAGCCTCTGCTGCTCTTGTCATCAGTGTTGACATTGTCACATGACATGGTGAAGAATTGGCTAATGCTTTAATGATTTCCTTGTCTGTAGCTGTTGGTTCATGCCAGTTACTTACTAAAATTACTGTAAATTATCGCATGTTGTGGATGGGAATCCCTTTTCTCATATCCATGTCATGCAGTTGATGAAACCTGTCCAAACCTGATGCTAAATTACAAGTAGGCTTGCAAGTGAATGACATGAACAGATCCAGTGCTTTTAGCTAAGTCAGCTAAAAGAATATTCATTTTAAGTCATGTGCTCACTGTTGTTTGTGCAGGTTTCTGGAAGTGTTGTAGTAATGTAGCCTAAGTGAGTTACATGTGGTGTGTGCATTGCGCTGGACGAGCAACATAAGGACACAATGGATGACATTAAACTCTGTCAGGCTGGGCAATTTAAATTCAAGGCAGCCAAATCAAGCAAGCGTTCTCATTATGGTCTTTACAAGCTTAATCATTTTGTGCTTAATCTTATTGTAGCTGTTCGAAAAGCCATCATCTGTTGGTAAATATCAGATGTTGGGACGCCCTTTGGAAGTAGACTAAAGGCATAACAATCACATGGTGTTGCACTGGCAATGCATAAACCAGTATGTGGTGTATGATATGTTTTCCTCTTGCTCTTGTCTATCCATATTGATTGAAATGTTATCTAGATTATTAATTTGGAAGAAACAAAACTCTGTTGACCAGTGGGGCATAAAAAGTTAATTTTGACACTGCAGTATCTGGAAAGTGTTGAATATATATCTCCCTCAGTAATTAAAAGCGAATTATTTTGATGTGTTTGCAAAATGAATTTATTTTATTTATGTAAGAGAAAACCATGCTTCCTTGCTTTGCTGTTTATTTATTTATTTCAAGGTGAATGTCATTTCTTTTTAATAACAACAATTAATTACAGTACAATGAGTTGAAGTTATTGTACAAATGCAATGCAAACAGCTTGTGGGAAATAAATAGTGTTTTTGTGGTAAAAATATGATCGGAAAAATTTCAACAAAACGAACCAATGCTTGAGTTTCACAGTGTTGGGTAAGGTTGTTATTCAGACATAGAAACACCGTTATGTCAGCAGTCTAGTTTTTATCCTAGGCTTTCGTGTAGGAAGGATCTTTTGTCACTGTTTGTTAAGTAACATCACTTACCGAAGGATACGCCGAATGTTTTCTGTTTTAATTGTTGTGATGCAGATCCCAGAATACTGCCGGGTGCTTGAGGAGAGCGAAATATCAGAGCACTGTTTTGACCTGATCTTCGCCTTCGATGAGATTGTGGCACTAGGCTACAGAGAGAACGTCAACCTGGCTCAGATCCGCACCTTCACAGAGATGGACTCCCATGAGGAGAAGGTTTTCCGTGCTGTCAGAGAGGTAAGATCACACACACCGTTGTGTTGCTCTGGTTTATTGGATTACAGATTATTGTTTCTTAAGGTGAAATTAGTTCATTACAGCATTTTATTGTATTATTTGTTGTACAGACTACTTGGTGGCCAATAAAACACTGTTTAAACAGATGTATTTCTCATAGTGTGTCACCATCAGATACTGCAGAACAACTTTCTGTGTTGTTTTGTAAATCCACAGACCCAGGAAAGAGAGGCCAAGGCAGAGATGAGGAGGAAGGCCAAAGAGCTGCAGCAGGCTAGGAGGGATGCAGAGCGCTCTGGAAAGAAGGTGCCGGCTTTCGGTGGCTTTGGAAGTGCTGCCCTGTCCAGTGTCTCCTCAGGGTCCATCATCACAGACACCATAGTTGAGCCTGAGAAGCCCAAGATCACACCAGCTGCAGTCAGGTCTGACTCCCAGAGATACATGCTTCAATAATTTTACTATTACGATTGGGAATGCTTGGAATTTAATGTTTTTGTCGATGGTTGGAGGCCACTGTTCCATGATGCTGTCTTTTTTTCTTTCTAGACCAAGTGGGCCCAGTAAGGCTCTGAAACTGGGTGCTAAAGGGAAAGAGGTGGACAACTTTGTGGACAAACTCAAGTCTGAGGGTGAAACCATCATGCCCTCAACAGGAAAGAGGGGTTCAGATGTATCCAAAGCTCTGCCACCACCAGTCAATGTGGAGAGGTATGGACATATCATGAGCTCTGTGATTCAATTTTGTTTATCCCGCTGGAATTGCTTCTGGAATCGAATTTTTTTTTTTTTCAAAAGTCTCAGAACTTGTTTCCAATTGCCACAGTTGGTCTAATGGGAGTGTAAATCCAGTTTTGTTTTAAATAATACACTTGAATTGTTTTTCTGCCACTGTAGAAGGGCCTGAGTTTTGATTAAATGAGTGCTGATGTTCATATATTTATTAATTTTAATAATGTGATGAGAGTGAGAATAACAAATGAATAAAGAAAAACTCTGATCAGTGTGATGTATTGAAGGTTGAAGAACAGGAGTGATCCCTAAATGTTTGAATCGTTAGTTGAGGAGCCTCCAAGAGGAATCTTGTGACTCAGAGCTACATGACCTGATGTTGATTCTGATTATTATTGACACAAGAGCTCATAGCCCTATATGAAGACACACAGAGAGAGAGAGAGCAAATAAATAAATAAACTTTTTAACTTTTTGGAAAAGTTATAAGCAAAGGCATTAAAATATGAGTCTTACAGGTAGAACGTGAGACTTGGTTTGTAGCTGTTATCAGAGCTCAGAGTGGCACAACTGCTCTGCAGGTTCACAGGACTGTCCTCTAACTATGCAACCAGTCAATCATATACTTCTTGTAATGGAGATGAGGTGTGTTTTTAAAAAAAAAAAAAAATTATAAAAAAAAACAATAAAATTGTGAGCGTTTGTAAAAGGAACTACCCTGAGCCAAGTTGTAGTTCTGATGGGACCATAATAATAACAATTAAGAAGTGAAGTAAGTGTAACCTGATCTGTTGAGCAAATATTTGACAGTAACTCAGTTAGGCTCAAATTAAACAAAGCAAATGTAGACTTGAATCACTTCAGGAGACACATCTTTTAGTTATTGTAATGTTCTTACTTCACAGAATATTCTACAGTTTCCTTTTAATTGGAAACTTAATTTGATTTCAGTCATTTTTTTACAAAAATCATAACCATTTGATATAAAAAATTTATTTGTTATTAAACATATTTTTCTTGTATTACTTTCAGTGTTATTCATTGACAGTGTTTTGCAGGTTTATTTGCAAAATCGATGAGTGACACCTCTTCGTTCTTGCATTAAACCACCGCTCACTTCAATAGATGAAAAAATGCTCTTACTTTGAGCGCTGACTTTATTTTTTATTTGCCCAAATTCAGTTTTTTTGAGGCTGTTCCACTTTGCTGAATTCATATAGAAGTGGTCAAATGAGATTTACAGTATGAATCTTTATCAGCCATCTCAACTGCACACTTAGTTAAACCTGGTTTGAATGCATCCAGTGTTGAACTTCAGGTGTATTTGGATGTGTTTCCTGTGCAGTGTACATCTTCGTGTGGAGGAGAAGATCTCGCTGACCTGTGGTCGTGACGGCGGCCTGCAGAACATGGAGGTGCTGGGTATGGTGACACTCCGAGTTACAGATGAGAAGAATGGCCGCATCCGCCTCATTATTAACAACAATGACAACAAAGGATTGCAACTGCAGGTAGGTAGATGTGATATTCTAAAAATAAGAGGGATACTGTGTTACCATACAGTTTACTATGCACCAGAATGGCTTTTTGTTGTAATGTGTAAATAGTGTTTTCGATCAGAGGATGAGGAGGATGCTAAATGATGGAACATCACCACTATTTTGAACATTCTTGGTTTTGGTTAAACACCAAAATAAATATAACTCAGCATGAAACATGGTGTTTTGGATTTATTATCATTATGAATTCTTTAAATATTTTAAAATTTAGCTTAATTTTATGTGTCCTACCCTGTAAACAATAAATGCATGATGGAAGCTTTCTGCAGATTGCTAAAGTGGCCTGACTCAAATATATAACAGCAGTGAGGAGTACTCCAAACACTAAACACTAAAACATTTCCTTTCCGTTGCCATTCAGTTTTCAGTATTTTAAATGACAGAAACTGTCATGTGTAGAAACATCGACCCAAACCTCTCAGGGTTTAACAAGTGAATAATTACACTTCCACTGATAATTGTCGGTCTGTCTTCTCAGACACATCCCAATGTGGACAAGAAATTGTTCACAGCTGAATCAGTGGTTGGCCTGAAGAACCCAGAGAAGTCCTTTCCTCTCAACAATGATGTTGGTGTGCTGAAGTGGAGACTACAGACCACAGATGAGTCCCTCATACCTCTAACCAGTAAGTGCTCACACATGCTTTTCCCAGGCCAGTTTGATTGAGTGCTGCACTAGTATGAGTGGTAACATGTGGTAACTGTGTTGTTCCTGTCACAGTAAACTGTTGGCCTTCAGAGAGTGGTACTGGCTGTGACGTCAACATTGAATACGAACTGCAGGAGGAGAGCCTGGAGCTCAATGACGTGGTCATCAGTATCCCTGTACCGTGAGTATCAAACACACGTGAGCTCTGAAGAAGTCTGTGCAGTGGGGCATTAATACTGTAAGTGGCAGTTTGAGATAGTTGCTGATACAAACTGTTGTCAGACCTAAGATCAATATAAAATAAAAATGTTTTTTTCTACCAGCTGTATTCTTAATAAGTGTCTGAAAGCTTTTAGCACACAAGACTTGAAGCACTGATTTAACATTTGTCTGCACTGTGGCCAAAACCTCATGTTCCTTTAATGGGAACCTGTGAAGGTGTGCAGCTCATCAGATTATCACCAAACTTACTTCCCCTGATAAATGAATTTAAAAACATTAAAACTTGTATTATACAGTTTTAGAAAGTCTTTCTCTTTCATTAAAAACTTGCATCACCTAAGAGGTGTCTCATTTTTTGACATGCATGTCAATATAAAACCCCTTTATGCTGTACGTGTTGACATGTTTGTGTTTCCCTGTCCCTCTGCAGGTCTGGTGTGGGAGCTCCTGTGATTGGAGATCTGGATGGAGAGTATAAACACGACAGCAGGCGAAATGTTCTGGAGTGGTGCCTACCAGTCATCGATGCCAACAACAAGACGGGCAGCCTGGAGTTCAGCATTGCTGGACAGCCCAATGACTTCTTCCCTGTCAATGTGTCCTTTGTGTCCAAGCGCAACTACTGCGACATCCAGGTGAGTCAGAATTTTGTTGAGCAGCTGCACCCGTGCAGTCTGAAGCAGCCCAATACATCTGTTCTGCCAGAAAGTCTAGTATTTATTGTTGTGTTGTTTTTTGTTCTCTTGTCACAGAGCTTTATGTATTTTAAGTCATAATGGTTGTGGTGTGGTACTGGACTGCATTATATTCATTATTTCTTTTTTTTCTGCCACTCTTGTGTATGTTTATAAAGAGGACAAAAAATTCAAATGTACAATACCACGCTTTAACTGTGATCTTAGTAGTTATCGCTGTTGATGTTTTAAAATGATATTTTTGACCTGTATATTGTTGTTGGATCTCTGAAATTTCCAAACATCAAAATTGGAATTTAGTATGGGTTGAGCTAAAGAAATTAAATGGATAGATAACTGCAGGTAGTGCAGGTAAAACACAAAGCATTTACATTTCTTGCATCTCTTTCTTGTTTTCTTCTTTTCCCAGGTCACCAAAGTGACTCACGTAGATGGCGACAGCTCCATTAGATTCTCTTCAGAAACCTCCTTTGTTGTCGACAAATATGAAATCCTGTAAAAATATTCGAAGAAAACATCAAAAACAAAAAAATCACCTACAAAAAAAGTCCAAATCTATGCTACAGAGAAAGATTGAAGATTTTCTTGCCTGCCCACCCTGTATACTATTTCAGAGACTGTGTACATCGACAGGACTACGTCAGCCCTACGGCAGAGCCTCTTCCTGTGATGGAGCAGAGCAGCGGTGGTGTATTTATATGTTTGTATGAGAGAGGATCGTCTATATATAGAGTTAATTGAACAGGAAAAACCAACAAACACAGAAAAGAAAACTACACTGATGCTGTCATGTTCGCCAAGCAGAACTGTAAAGAGGACTTCAGACTAAGTAGAGGATGACTACAGGGGTGCAGGAGAGGCCAGCGGCCGTCTTCTTGTCTATCCATCAGTAAACCCTGCCAGAAGGTGGAGAGGGAGAACGGGAACCTGAGGCCTCTGTTTTAGTCTCCACTAGAATGAGCGCTGGTTGTATAGCATCCCCCAAGAATTATACATCCTCCACAGCCTTTTCTTCTTCACGCTCACACTGCAGAGGTTCATCGATAAAGCCGTTCTGAAATGGGGTTCTTGCTTTTTTTTTTCTTGCTTTTTCAGATTTTCTGCTTCATAATAACTGCAGACTTGTAGCTGTCTCAATCATTATAAGCCTGTCACTTTTTAATCGTTACACTATTGTGATTTGCTCTATTGATATCTCACTTCAGATGATGGTTTGTTTTCTTTCTTGTGTGGACAGTTTTCAGTCTTTGTACAGAGGTAACACATCTGTTCTTCACTGGAAAGAAAAATTTGACTCTGTGCTCAGTATATTGTCTGTCCTGTCTGCGGATATCATCAGCAAAGCTGTTGCAAGGTCTCCTTTTATTTTATAACTTTAACATTTTTTACTGTTTGCTGTACACTTTGTCATTGTTTACCACTAATCTGGATATTAAATTTGACAGTGAAGAGCAGAACTTTGTAAGAAATTCTCGGCTGCAGGGCAAAGTCACCGACTAGTAAATACATTTGCCTATTGCTTCTGTTGAATTTCTCATGGTTTTTGTAACACCATTGCAACCACTCCTCACTTTGTCAAAAAGAGACCCTGTGTTTTATTCTGGTCCATTTAAGTCCAGAGATCAGCCTTCAGATATCGCAGAGTAAAAATGACTTTGAACACAGCTCAGAAACAACATCCAAGCCCCCTAATCTAACCCTCCCACAAGGCCTTTCAGATCTGAGATGGGGGCAGATGTGTGTTTGCACGATGGTGGTAGCGCACACACACACACACACACACACACACACACACTCACACACTCTCAAGGTAAGCAGAGAGACTCGGCTGCAGACACCCCTGATCATCCATTAGTCATCCTTTACTTACATTCTCATAGTACATCGACATTATTCAAAATATAACATTTGTCTTTCATGTTCTTGTTTTTTTTTCATTTATACTCCCCAAATTTCAATTTAGCAATGGTTGTGTGTAAGTGGGGTTGAAAATGACTAGATCGAGCATTTTTAACTAAATTACTGAAGGGGAATCTTAACATTCCAGTGTACAATTAGAAAAAAGAATCTTTAAAGGAATAAAATGTATTATTGAAAATGTAAGTCTGACTTGGGTTTTTGTGTTGGTAATGCACTTATTTAGCTTGACTTAATTAGCACCAGGAATTTACTCAGTTGGGAATCATCAATAATGCAAGAATGTATCACAGTGTAGTGGCTCTATTTTTCTCGACTCTAGGCATTTTACGTGTTTGGTTAAAACTCGATGTTAAGTTTTTTAGCCTATCTACTGCCTGGTGGAATTTTTTTTTTAAATTGTCGCTCTGGTACTGTATGACAGAATTAGTTATTATCTTAACGGCATCAGGAGTTAGATGGGTTATAAAGGAAGAGGCCGTCCGAGATTTTCCACAGCAGTTAGGGTTTCGATGTATGGCTAAATGTGCCACCTTTAAAAAAATATTACATATAGTACATATCCTGAATTGACCCTTGCTGAAGTTTGTGATACTTTGCTTTTTTTGTCTTACAATGACCAACCACACCTTCAAGACTCATGACTCATCCTGTCTAGTCACGAGAGACATCATTCATTAGCATTACATGTGAGGGCAGACTGAAGAGGGAGCACAGTCACTGTTTACTTTCACATGGATGACTCATGGCTGAGCTTCGCTGTGGCTCATTACTGAAGTACTTGCTCATACAGTAACTTAGAGTGATGACCACTTTAAAGTCTTTCCTTGTACAGTGTTAAATGTTAAACTGGTTATATTATCTGGTAATTCACAAGAAAAGAGAAGACGAGTGTACAGCCATGCAGAGGAAGATGTACACATGCTAACTTGTATGCTAACATACTGATGTTTCACTTGACATGTTGGCGCACTGATACTTGTTTATGATAACTGGTGACTGGTGAAAATGACCTCATCATTGTGCTGAGTGAAAAGTAAGAGGAATTAGTCGGACTCCTCCTCTGAAGACCATAAATATTGTGTGAAATATAATCCATCCAACAACAACTGATTTAATGACAAACTGTGACCACCATAAAATGATAATCCTGCTAACGTGGCTTAAAAGCAAAGATCGAAAAGAAATTTAAAAAACAGGTATGTTCCCACCTCTGCTTCAAACGATCAGTGAGAGTAAGGCAGTTTAATGGATTAGATACATAGAATATGTATGGATGAATATGCAAACACAGGAAAATTGCAGGAGGGTGAAAACATTAAACGCTGCAACAAAATCAAATTTAAGGTGCACCCAGCAACTTTCCTCACTTCAGTCACCCTGAGCTGTGGTGAGGAATCAGTCTCAGTGCAAAGTGGTGAAGAGTTTCAACCCGTCACACACAAAAATACTTGAATACTCTTAGATTGTTTCTAACGTTGTGATTTATCCAAAATGTTCCTGTGCTTTTGTTTGGCAATTTAACTCTGCACTTCAACAGAAATCATGTTTTTTAGGTCCTGTTAGCTGATCTGAGATATGCTTCAGCTGCTTCACTGACAGGGACCTGGTGACTGTAGGCTGGTTTGAAGGTGGTTTAAGAAGATACAGACACCTTTTTATGTGTTTGTCTTTTTGGCAGTATGGGGTCAAAGGTCAAACCCTCTCCTATTTCTTTAGTCTCATTAGCTGTCATTTTGTGTCTTTACATTAGCTTAGCACCAGAACATTTCAAAGCTCAAAGTCTCCAAATTAAAAAAACTAATTTAATATCTTAAATCTGCATCGATCATCCTCATACATCCTCATACACACATACATTATTTTTGGTTAACGAATGAAAAGTCTCTGTGATCAGTGGCATGTTCTTGTTTTGATGGACTCATTAGTGGGAGAAGCTGAACATCAATGAAGATGAGGCTTGTCAGATGTTAAGTTGAGACGCTGCAGCCGAACAGATGGGTAAATGCAAGGAGATAAAGAGTACTGGCGTGGGGGGGTGTAGGGCTTCAAAGGGTCACAGGGGGGACGAGTTCAAGAGAGCTTACCATCACCCATATTTGGACTGCAGGGTGAAGTTGGAGGGGGGTTAATAACAGCCCTCCAGTCATAAAAAGAGGGCGTGTCCTCTTTTCGAATGAATGAGCAGGCTGATAAGCTTTGTGAAGGGTCTCAGAGGAGGGAGAGGGAGGGGGCGAGCAGGCGACGCTGGAGCAGACACTGTTGTCTTTGGCAAGTTAAACACACAGCCGGCAGACAGACACTTCACTGGACAGCACGTTCACTTTGGATGTTTTGACTGAATTTTGGAGTCTCACGATCTGGTTCTTCTGAATGGAGTGTGGAGTTAGAAAAGTTTGGTAACCCCTCGTTTTTATTGCTGTCCCAGAGTCAAGGATGATGCTCAAGAAAGTGCGTTTCAAGGTAGGAAAATGTTCTAAGCTGTGTTTTCTGATGCTGTTCTTTTAACACTTAGTGGCTGGTTGCTCTTCTCAGGTAAAATCTTCTGACTCACAGGAAGTGATGTGGTTGGTTTTTTTAGATTAGTTGAAATGAATTCATGGGAGGATATAACCACTATAGCCAAACTGAGAAAACAGAGAGCACCATCCACAGACATGTTCATCACAGAACATCATCACAGTCTCTGATTAACGTCCCATAGAGGTTCAGAGGACAAACCTCACAGCCTGGCATGAAAGATGAAGAAGCCATAAAGAAAAGCATTAGACTGTCGGATAAGCAACCCAACCATCTTGTTATTTAACCATGTTGAAGAACTTAGTTCGCCTGCAGTCCACATGTTCTAAGGAATACCAGTTCCTGTATGTGACTGAACAGGGCTGTGCTGAGTCTGCTGGCTCTGTAATTGAAAGGGGAAAGCTGCAGTCTGCTGCTCAGCCTGTGCTCACACCGAGGTGATAATTACAGCACAGGGACCGGAACAGAAGTAGCTGTAACTTTAGCATTAACTGTGAGTACTCTAGACTTTCTGCTTCCTAATGTTTACACATCAGGTACATATTTAACTTGTTAAAGCTGAGGTTTTCATCCCATTCCCATATTTAAATCTCTTCGTCTTTTGTTCATTTGCACACTTTCCAACACTTACCTCTCTAAGTTTTGCAGCCGT
>JAPZDZ010000024.1:3282635-3322664 GCA_029783805.1 Acanthurus tennentii | reverse complement strand
TTGCTAACATGTTGGTCACAAGTGTATGAATCCTACTAATGATAACCAGGTCCTTTCTCCCGAACCTGGAGTGACCCTCTGTACCTGGAGGAAGGTAGTTAGAGATGGTGAGGAAAGCAGCAGAGCCTGTGAGAAGCAGCCAGTTTTTCAGTCCTCCCACCCCCCCAACCCCCGAAACACTGGCTGTTTTATAGGCCAAGTGAGAGAGAGAGAGAGAGAGAGAGAGAGAGAGAGGAATACAGGGTTTGTTGTTGTTTGAACCTCCCGACCAAAGCAGAGCGGGGCCACATTTTTTGGGTGCCTGGTGGAGAAACGGCTGTGCAGAGTTCCCAGACTGCAGCAACTCTCCAGCTAGTGATAATAAATCCTTTGTTATGTGAGTTCATTCTGTTGAGAGCATAATCAGGCCAGCAAAGAGGCACTCTATCCACCCCCCACCCCCTTCAGCCTCAACCCCACACCCCACACCCGACATCCATCCACTCCCATTCTCTGACTGGCTCCCCAGTGTTGGGTTTTAATGCCTCCTTTGGGTGCTGCACTTCTGCTGTTAGCGATACTGTTGAACTTGAATGTGATGAGGCAGTCTTCTTTTTTTTTAAATCCTGGAGAGAGCAAGCCATGTTTGATGATCACCACCAGAGGACTGTAACAAGCTGATCATTTCAGTGTACCATGGGAAATAAGAGATTTTATGAAAGAGGACATTTGGACCAGTCAGAGCTGCATTACATGCAGGCAATTTGCATCCGAGCCACTGAATTACAACATCAGGGTTCGATGATGATTATTTTATCAGTTTGAGTGCTAACTGACCCCCATGTGTAAACCAGAGTGCACTGCTGATTGGTTTGTATTCACTCATTATCCAAACTGAAGGCCTGAGCTGCATAACAAAAACTGACTTGATTGACATTGTGTCATACAGAGGAAAAAGTGACATTCAAATTCAAAATAGAGGAAACTTCTGAATATGATCTGAATAAAGATACATGTAATAAAATATATTACACCAGTCGACCTGAACATGGTGTTGTAAAGAAACAATTAAAGGTTTTCTTTTTCCAAATATAAAGCAGTTGGAAATGACTAAAAGTATTTCTTTCATTTAAATTTGAATACAGTTTTAGGTAAACAACAAAACAAAAGTGCCACTTTACATAACACACTTCAAGTTACATGAACTGTTTTTACTGAGACACCACCACTGGAGTTCAGAATCCCCATTTAACACTAAAACTGTTTTTAAGTTGTGAAAAGCCACAGTCCTATCAAGGGGCATGCTTCAGAAATATTCCACAGGTTTCCAAAATGACAGTCATGTAAGAGATGTGTATGTATGTTTGTGTGCATACTGTCACACAGAGAATCATCACCAGGTTCTTCAGTGGACATGAGCATCTGTGAGCGTTACGATGATCACACTGGAGAACTGTGAAGCTCGTGAGGAGCAAAGCTAAAGGCAAGTGATAATCAGATTGTCCTTAGCTGGACACAAACGTGACTCTACAGGACCGTTAATGTCAGTTTGTGTCTGATGGATGTGTAAACAGGTCACACACTCAAAAATACGCCTTGACTGTGACCTAATCTCATCGATTACTGGTTCAGTACAGTGTTAATCTGACAGAGGGACAGATTGACTTGAATTATTAAAAAAAAACAAAAAAAAAACACCTAAATTGTAATAAGCTGAAGGTCACAAAGTTGCTGCACCTTTGAGATCTCACCAGCCGAAGAGCTGAGGTCAGATCAGGTTTATACTCTGACCTAAAATGCTGCTCACATTACTTTGTTACTCACATCGACAGCTGTGCAGGCCACCGTCTGCTGCCTCTGAACAACTGCAGCACCAACAGGCAGCCAATCAGAATGCTCCTCTCTCTCCCCTTCTTTGTTTCTCCCCCATCATTTCCTCCCCTCATTGTCTTTGTCTTTTATGTGCAGCGTGCCTTCGGGTCAGAGATTCACCCCAAAACAAAGACGTAACCACTCTCACTCTGCTCCCTGCACTTCACCTGGCCCCCTCCCACGTCGCAGCACTCTGATAACAGAGACTGTCTGAATGATGCTTCACAGCAGCCAACCTGTTATAAGGAAGGGATGCAACTGCACACACACACACACACACACACACACACACACACACACACATGCACACAAAAACTAGCACACACCACAGTGTGTTCCCCGAGGAGTTACCATGGTAACAAAGGATTTGGCAGAGGCTGCAGTCTGCTAAGGGATGATCTCATGGTGTTTTGGCTCAGTGCTCTGCATCTTCACCTGGCCTACTTGGACAACACACACAAACTGGTTGTCTTTGTCTGGCTGTTTGGATCCAAAATCTGTTAACACACTGATGGACTGTGATGCAGGTGTGTGTGTGTGATAAATTTTAAAGAGACTCAAATCATCCTTTCAATGACAACACGATGCACCCAAGAAAAACAGGAACAAACAGCAAAAGTGTCTGTTTGGCAAATGCAGCCTTCAACATCATATTACTGTGTGTAATTAAAAAAAAAAAGTAAAATGAAATGTAACCTTTTTATTCCATTTACACTGAAAGCAGCAAGACAGGACAATACAGATTAAACAGGTTTTAAAAGGAACTAGACGAACGGTGAAACAGAGGAGGACACATAGGGAGAAAAAGAAGTCACACAGATGGTGGGCATGTGAGAGTGGTGAATGTGTATATTCAGTAGTGACATTATGCCTGTTTTCCAGAAGCTGACCCATGAGGAAGTACAGTAAGTGTTTCCAGGGGCTGTTGAATGTCTTCAGCGTGTAATGAGGCTGGATGGTAGGACAATACAAAGAGACACAGGCTGTTTTGGCCGTCCATGAGCATGTCTGCTCTTTGGAACAGTTTCCATGACTCAAAGGGATATCCCACGCTGCCTCCAGCCTCCCCTCCTCTCCCCTCCTCTCCCCTCCTCTCCCCTTTATTTCCCTTCCTTCCCCCGTCTGCACCTCCTCCCCGTCACTCCCTTCTTTCATAGTTTACCACCAACAGTTTTCACTCTTATGTACGACTAAGCTGGTTGGCTTTTGAGAGTATTAAAATATGGATTTGGAGGCTTGCTTTGAATGAGCTACCATTGTTGATAAAGGGCATCAAACTGAGGAGAGGAGAGAGAGGAGGGTGAGTGACACTGTGAGTGTATGTGTGTGTAAATGAGTGCTTGTATATCGTGTTAAAGTTAAAGCTCCGCCTTCAGGCCGGAGGTTGAGGCCAGATTTATAGTTTATATTATTTCATTTTTATCATTAAATCCATCAAAGCTTGCATTGTTCGTGGCAACATTTGAACCCTAAGTGAATCTATTGCACATAAAGAAGCATTTTTATTTTTCATGAGTCTGTAAGGGAATTTGACATTTTTGATCAATTTACACTTTTTCTGATTATAAAGCCTGTCAGACTCCCAAAAAATCATCTCAATCTTTTTGACATCTCAAAAAATGATTTGCTGGATTGCCATTAGTGCCTAAATACTGATCAGTCTCTTCAAAGCTACTCCAATCAATATTTGCATATAAACATAGTTTAAATGAATGTGTAATGTAAAGGGCCACTCGTAGTGAAGACCCTACAGAAAGTTATTGACTCATGTCTACTTTCTGTGTGCAGAGGATTTTAGGGTTTTTCAGCTCCTGTTGGGTTTTACAGCCCACAGTTCCACCGGTGTGGATCCGTCTCGTGGCTCTCATCAAGACTGTTCTCAGCTGCTGTACATCTCTGCTCAGCACCAAACAGCAGAGACACAATGTCAGTGACTTGCTGGTGAACACATTGGAGCATTTCACAGCTAAAGAGACAAATAATTCTCCTCAAGTTTTGTTGGAGACCACAAACAGAGCTGAATGAGAGTGAATATTGGACTCCAGCTGGTGTTGCTTCTTATTTGCTGAAGTCTACATGTCAGTGTTGTGTTGTGTTATGTACAGCTCTTTGAAAAACACTATTTTAAGTTCAGGATAAAAAATTTCAAATTGTTTAAAAATATAATGTGATTATGGTTTTCCCTCAGACAAAAATTGTGTTGATTTCAGGAAACAGAATCATGTTCAAAATCATGGATCAGGAGCAGCATCAAACCTTTTTCTACTGCGGTCCATCCTGTCTCTTCCTGAAGGGGGGCTGAGGTTGTCTGGCTGTCTGTTTGAAACCTGTATCAAGTAGTTTAAGTTTGGTGATAGCAAGTGGCCTCAATTCACAAACAACTGAACTGATTTAAAATGTATTGAAAAATGTTGACAGTCCACACCACAGCTGCGTCCCACCCAGAGCTCCAGCACTTTTCATGTCAGGAGCGACTTTTCAAGGAGCTCAAAAGTTCCTTCAGCCTGATGTTGTCTGTGTCTCCACTATGATCTAAAGTTGGATAATGGTTGTGCAAAAAGGTCTGTTGCATATTACAAAAAATGGCTGCTCCACATCTAATTTTCAGTATATTGTTATTATCGACTATACAACAGCAATCATCATGTTTCCTCTGTGACTCAAAAAAGCTGTGCTTATGGCTGAAATTTTTTAAACGATGACTGAAACAAACGCTGTGAGATCTCCATCAATTAGAGACATTTGATTCTGCAGTCTCCATCTACAAAGTTTATGTTGTTGGATACGACCCTTGTTCAGAGCCTTTTCGGGGCATAAACCTAAATGAGACCCTGGTCTCTGCTCTGGAAACAGGATCGGTGGTTGAGGTCCTCCAAAGCTTCCCGGTCCAGGGGAAGAGTTCCTTTAGGACGCTGGTTTCTGCTTTCTGGGGACTGATGAGCTTAGATTGTTTCAAACTTTTAAGGTTAAAGGATATTCGTCTCAAAGACTTTTTTTTTTTTTTTTTTATAAACAAGTGTCTGCAAGAGAAATCCCTAATCATTGACTTTAACTGTTGGGTAACCCCACAGACAGATTACGGGACAGCAGCCTTGCTTTTATTGCATACAGGCACATGGATGATGACAAGCTGCAGATTTTAAAAACTTCTTTGCAGAAGGAACCCTTTTGTCGTAGACTTAGTCCCGTGGCCCACCAGCTAGCCTTTCAGAGCTTTCAGTCTCATCAGCGGTCATGATCTTCATTAGCACGTTGTGTTTGCTCAGTTGTCATGGAGATGGATCCACTGACACAAGAGGCTGGTGGCTGTTACAGTACGACTTCAACAACAAACTCCAACCAGCAGTTTCCAGGGTCATGGATGAAGTCTGGTGCTTGATCTTTCTGTTTTGCTTACTAACTGCCATAACACAACATAGTAAGTTGTTATACTAATGGCTATCAGTGTTGAAATCAAGGCCTCATGGACATGTTTGATGGAAATGTCACTGAATCTATTCAGACTGATGCTGCTTCCGTTCATGGCTGATGGAAAACCTGGTTTTAACCTGAGTTATGTAAAACCACCACTACAATCGAACTAATCTCCTCTGTTATGTAAAAGCTAAGTAAGACCCCATATATAAGTGTAACCCTCATGCCCACACACACGTGGTCCTGTCCCCTCTGGTGTGTTGTGGTCATGCAGTGTGTGTGGACCTTAGTGTGGGTCCTGCAGTCCAGTCTGCAGCAGCCGGCAGGCAGTGTTCCCACTCCTCCTCCAGAGGATTACTGCTGTTGAAAGAACCTCTTTGTCCCTGCAAGGCTGGAATGCCTGTCCAGCTCCACATCTTTGGGAAGCACTGAGCCAAAAGTCAACGGAACCACTGAGCAATGGAATACCACTGGAATACCACTGGAATACCACGTTCCCAGTCCCCCACAACCCCCGGATTTGCTCTGGGTGGAAGTAATATGTGACATATACTCCTTCATTTCAGGTGTTCTTATCTTCCTTACTGTGTGACGTTTGAGTGGAAAACTAAAGCCGGTTCTGGTTCTGGTTCCACTGCTAACTGGACAGATCTTGTTTCTGTATTTATCATGGAATATAAAGAAATATGTATGTTGTATGAACCAAGATTTCTGGAGGGATGTTTTAGTGTCTGGGTTTTAGATTACTACTTACTGCAGTCAATTACCAAAATATGGCATTGATCAGTTTCTTTCACCCCTCTGAGACTCCATGACAACTGACATTTGAATACGACAACTAGCTAACATGTTGATCAGGCATCCAGTGGACTAGGAGCAACATTAACATTAGTTTGGTGGTCATGTCAGAGAGAGTGCAGTGGGTTTATCAGAGCTTTTTCTGCCTGCTTCAGCTCAGCATGATGCTAATAAGATGCTAAAGTTCCAAAACTTAAAGCACTGAGCTGAAGGTTGTTAAAATGCCTTATAGTGGTTCATCACTAGGAACTCACCCTTTAACATTAATCAATCACTGATTGATTGTTCGTATAAAAAAACCATTAGCAGATCTTAAGTGTCTGCTGGGAAGACTGCTGATTTTGGTACAGGTGGAAGGACTGGGAGGACTTTCTCAGTGAACTTCCATACAGTCCCACTTTTCTTGGATGAAACATGTCATGGGAAACTGCTGCTTTGACTGGCTTTACAATACAACCTGTTGATTAAAGACTTTTTGGTGTAAACTGGCCAGCCGTGCTGTCTTTTCATAGGCTACCAGCCTTTTTGGGGCTGTAATGCCAATGTTTATGCCTCATACACATGTTATTTCCTCTGATAATGTTCAGTACACACGCTGCAGCTGAGCTGGTCATGTTTCTCATCGCCTTCATTCCTATCGGTGTTATTGGTCCTTAGCTCTGAGCTTTTGTTGGCGCAACAGTTCACTCGCCATCGCTGTTAGTCTTGGACTTGAGCTCAGATTTGTTGTGGTGTAGTTGGTAGGCACTTGAACACAGTGTTCCTTTAGGAAAACTTCTCCACATACCTTTTTTTGTATGAGTATGACATTCTCACTCACTGCTGGATGCTCAAATGTTAGATTTTCAGAGGAACACTCTTAACACAGCTCACTAGTAACACTGTAGGCAGAAATACTGAGCTGATGTAATGAAGCTGCAGCCTACTGAGGCTGTGAATCAAATGTTTAATAATTTACTCTGAAAAACAGAGGGGTGTTTTTTAAAAGGTCAAAAAATAGAGTTTACATCTGTTTCCACTCCTTCTCTTGAGAAAAAGGGGTGGCCAGAGAAACACTGACTCATATCTGCTTTTGGCTTCTGTTGAGTGTCTTCGTCAAAGTTACCATTTTGCAGTGTTGGATAACAGTGGTTTGGATACTGACAACAAGTATTCTTTCATGGAGACTTTGAGGTATAATTTGTACTGTCACTGGAGACAATAATCTGATAATGACAGGCTCCCTGATCCTCATAACTGCTGCGCTGCAGTTTCACACATCTCTGCTGGCAATGGTTGCACAGCTTTGATGACAAACACTACGTTCCACATGGAATCAGCCAGGTTTCATGTCATGTTATTTGCTCCATTTACTTCAGTATACTTCTGCTGTAACCAGCATTCATCTGAGGGAAATCACCTGAGAGTCATGCCATTTTCAGCCCTGTAAAAACACAGGTTTCAGTATTTAGATGGGAAAACTCTACTATCTTGGTAGCAGCCCTCTTCTTGAGGAAGATAAACAGTATATTAATTCACTTTTCTCACCCGTGTTTCATTGGATCCGATAATTCAAAAGCATTTCTGTGATTATCTCCACTCTCGTGTGTACAGTTTGTTTGTGTGTGTGAAGAGATATGAATGTGTGTGTTTACACCACTATGTGCCTGTGCACGATACAGGCACGGGGCAGATGGTGTGTTTAGCTGCCGGCTGGTGATGGCATCTCTCCAGTGCCGCACACTTCATGCCAGAACAATGAATCTGTGTTTGCTCATGATATCAGACTCTGAGGGATTCTCTGGTATCTCCAAGATTTGCATTTTAATGTGTGGTTAGTTATGCTTAGTCTAATCTAAGGAACGAAACTGCACCCCATAGGGCTAATCATTCAGAACTGAATGAAGTTGGTGATTACTGAAACCAGTGGCCTCTCACCAGTGAGAAGTTTTGAATGTGGCATGATATTACGTCAGATTCAAACACTGATTATTAACCCTGGACCAGCTTTTTATGTTTCAAACAGTTCTGTTGTCAACACATAATTCACTTAAGGTGAGCACATCAAAAAATTAATCCTTTCCTGGACCAAATATTTGACCAATAAAGTAGCACAGCCAAGGAGCTCTTCTAGTCAGATTTGGTGTTGTTTGAAACACGCGAGTTCATCCATCAAAGCACTGAAACACAACTGTGACCCCGCTTCAAACCTGTGAACCTAAGTTTTCCATTGTAGGACTAGTGGCTGGTGAAAAAGGTCTCGATCTTAGCACATTGTTTTAATGGCCACCGGGGGGCTTTTCTTCTGGCTAACATGCTAACAAGCAGTGTCAAAACAGACCTGTTTGCTTCGATCAGCAGTCAGACTGGCAACATCTACCCCGGCTTTGTGACAAAATCATCGAACATGCTCACAAATCAGCATGTAGTTTTGTTTGTTTAATCCCAATAAAGTAGCAAACTTATGATCTTACCAGTGCTATTATCAGCTAAGCTAATGAGCTGCTGGCTCTAAGCCTCCAGATATCAAGTAAGCTATCATTAAGTCTATTTAAAAAAGAAATTGAAAAAGTTGAAAAGTTGAGCATGCCTATAGAGATGGGCATATTTTCCTGAGAACAGAAAGAATAAATACATGACATTACAGAAAATAACATTTCGTTATGTCGAGAGAATAAGTTTAATTATCTTCATGTGTCAGTAACGTTTCCCCACAGTACCGGTTGTGCATCAGGACTATGGCAGTATAACTACAACATAGAAGTGTGAGTAGGTGTAGTTTTGACATAAGTCGTGCTCATAGTTGAGGTCAGTCCTCCCACAGCGGAGGCCAACCCCGACCTTCGGCTGTGTCACTAACAGGAAATGGTCCCTGGCTCGGCTGTACAGGAAATCTACATATAGTGACACTTAGACTGCTGGATGAAGCCACTCCGTATGTCATCTTCTTCCTCTATCTGTCACACACTTCCTCCTGTTGCTGCTGAACTCTTTTTTTTGTCTTTCTTTGAGTATGAGAATGTGCCTGGGAACAAATGTATTGCTCAACAACAAAGTTAAGGTTAAGTTTTCCATATCATGTTGCAATCTTATTGCAAATTTGCAGTTTTCCAATAAGCTTTTTCTTAGTTTTGTGATTTATTTGACCTTGCTTTCATAATGACATGCATCTTGACATTTAATGATGTCAGTCTGCTTTGAGTTAAATACCTGCTAAGTAAAAAGGAAACAAAGATGATTTTATTCATTTTTAATTTCACTCTGTATATCATATTTTTCAATACAGCAACCACACACTCTTTATTTTCTGCCTTTCTGACACATTATTTGATAGATATGCAATAAGATAAGCTGTCATGGCTCACTGAAAGAGAGAGCAGTTGTTGTTGCAGCAGTAGCCTCTTCAAGCTGAGATACCACAGCTAAGCACGCCACTAAGGATGCCAGCTTTCTGGGCTCAGGAGGAGCCTATAAAGCTTGTAAATGCTATGTTTAGATCGGATGCTGCCACTGGAGCGACGCGCACTGATGCCTGTGAAGTCTTATATATGTTGTGGTTTAAAACAGTTTAGGAAAGTATTTGCCCAACATTGATGGTTGGAATTCTTTCTGTATCCTCCTACAGAAATGTTCTCAATATTTTTTCAGACCCTTAAGTCGGCTCTAAAGAACAAAAAACTTGTACTTTTTCCTTTATAATTCCCTGAATCCCCTCTGCGGATATGTTCATGTTATTTAACGAAATTGCAAAAATTCCAGGATTAGCGTTGAGCATGAGACGTGATACACAGTCTTTTCAGGTCCATGAAGGTGAATCAACAATCCACCAAGACCAGACTTTGATGTCGAACCAGAAAAAATCCCTCTCTGGCCTCGTCATCTGTTTGTCTGTTCAAAAGATTCCACGTAGTGATCCTTTCCTGTTGCATCAACCAGTCTGGTTGATTTTGACTGACTGTGCTTTTAAGTGATGTCACCTGACAGCAGTCATTGAACATGTCATGGTTGGAAAAGCACAGGCGTTAGTTTGACATTATTAATACTTTTTCTGTGCCAGTGCCCGGGCAAGTCACGACCGTGAGCCAGCACGCACGCCGCCAGGTGCCTTAATGTGAGGCAGCTCAGTGGAACTCAGCCGTCATTCCTCTGATTATTTGCTTTTGCTGTTGTGGTGCGTCGCGCTGTTTCATGCGCATGTATTTTCTTGTTGACTTACAGTTTGTGTATTTTAGGAATAGACATGAGGAACTTACTCAGACGATAAATGTCCAGTGTGTTGCAAAGGCTCAGGCTATATATCCACATTTGAATATCCAACACTGGTAACTACCTTCTGGTTATTACCGTGATTATTGTTTTAACAGAAAGAGAAAGCAAAAATAGTTTGGGAAATGTTCCAGCTAATGCTAAATTCTCTGTACGCAGGCACGCAGGCACTGCAAAAAGCAAATAAACAAGCAGCACGCTTTGGGTGAGAGAGGCTTTACGTCTCTCAGCATGACCAAACCATGAGGGTTTTGTTGTGAGCAGCTTAAGGCTGTCTGCTGGGTGGTGTCAGACTGCGGCTTTATACATTTATGTTGTGTGTAAACTGTTCTGTCTCCCCTTGCTGCCATAAATTCACTTTTAGCTTTGAGCTGAATGTCTGTGGGGCCGTGCACTCTACGAGAGCAGACTCATGCGATTTATGTTGTGGTTTACCCTTCAAACAAAACTCCTCCTCACAACGTTATGTCCTGAAAACTTCTGTCTGAAAGTGGCAGTCAGAGTTTGCACAAATGTTGTACACAGCTCAGATTAGCAGCATGCCAAGTTCGTGTCACTCAGTCACTCGATCACTCTCTTTTTCTTTTTTCAGATTCTTCCATCAACATTTTCTTCGGTATCTTTGCCTGTCGTGATGTCACCAGCAACAAAAAGCCAGTCTCACTTTGTTCCTTTTGCCTGGTCACTCTCTTTTTTTCTCTCCTCACATTCGTCTCTGTCATGTTGATGCTGCTGGGCCTGTTTGTGTTGCTGGGCTCGGCTCCTGTTGTCCCCACCAGCATTTTCACCATTACAAGTCACTTCAGAAAACGTTACTCACAGAGCAGCTGAAGAACATGTGTGGCAAAACCAGAGAGCATTTTGTCAACAAAATATGATTCAGTTCGAGTTTCAGTTTGATCAACAGAGCGTTACAAAAAGTGTAAAACGTTGTATAAGGTTAGTGTTAGTTAGTCACGTAGTGCAGTCACTGGTGAGCGAACTCAGAGACACTATACAAACTATTACAAGTCAAGTGTTTACCATAAGAATGATTTTCAAACTGTTAATTAAAGTGAAGTAGTGACACAGTGCTGCTTTAACTCATCTCATCCAGGAAGTTGACATCACTGAGGTGAGCCATGGCCAAAGCAAACACTGCAGCATGTACAAGACGGACTTAAATGGTAAAAATGTACCTTCAACTCACACTTTTCTGAGCAGAAGTAACGGTGATGCAAGAGATGGCCACTGGAGACATCTTACTCTCTCTGTGCCTGTATATCATTTCTTTAGCAAGGACTTGGCGTCATTTTCATCGTTCTATGAGAGCTTTATGTGTGTGTGTGTGTGTGTGAGTGTGTGTGTGTGTGTGTGAGTGAGTGAGTGTGTGAGTGAGTGAGTGTTAAAAAAGAAAAACCCCAAGGTTAGAGCCAGAACACTGCAGCCAGAGAAGAGATATAGGCCATGAAAACGATAAAGGAATGGAAGACTTATGAAGGGAGAGGCTAAGGAAGTGAAATGAAAAACCCCAGAGAAATGTGGAGGGATGGGAAGAAAGGCGTCCCTGCAGAGGAGGATTATCCAACGGGCTTCATATCAGGCCTCAGGAGAGCGGAGCAGAGCTGTGTGGTGGCAGCTGGCTGGACGAGATAGAACCTGGACAGAAAGCATCAGCTCTTCTGCTGCCTCTCTGTCCCTTCCTTCCTCCATGTGCTCCCAGATGATTCATAACAGCAACACTCATCTCTGTCTTGCTCTTTCTGTTTGTCTTCAGTCTCTGTGTTGGTTGGATCTCCTACTTAAAGATGGATGATGGCACTCAATGCTGGCAGCCATGTTGGAGATCCTCAGCTCATGGCAGCTGAGTCAAATCAAGTCAAAACAATTTTTATTTATAATGTGAAATCATGAGGGACCTTTTCATGAGGAGCAGGTCTAGATCTTAAGTAATAGTGTTTACAGAGATCCAACAAACCCCACAGTGAGCAGTGGTGAGGAAGATCTCCCAGGATGCAACCTCGAGCAGAAACAGTCTTTGGCCGTGCAGCCATCTGCTTAAAACAACTGGGTCAAAACAGAGAGAGAAGTTCTTTCACATGATAATAGAAAACTACTGAGATCCCGTCTCTGTGCCTCTGCTGATTTTACACGATTCATACATGCAGCTACATTCAGAAGAATTTCCTTCCTACACCTTTTCACACAGCAAGTGAGGGACAGTCCAGCAGATGGGGGCAACGCCACACTTATGAATACTAACCACAATTATACTCATCAGAAGAAGACAAAGATGAGGCAAAGCCAGACGTATGTGAGGTTTTCCAGACAGCTCTCCATGAATCTCGCCCTCAGGAGCCTGTTTGCAAACAAATGAACTATCGCTGGTCAAGCTTCTTTCTTCCTCGTTCAGCCCTCATGAGCAGACTGCTGCGATTGGTTGGAAGGAATCTGCCATCAGACCCATGTGACCCTTTACAAGCTGATCCCTGCAGCGTTGCTCTTTTCTCTCAGCACAGACACACAGCCATTTTCCCTGAGATGTTACTTGTTTTTTTAAGTGGAAAATTGGCAGTAAAAGTAAAAAAAAAAATCCACAATATAGATCCTTGCTCCCATGTGCACTTCCCCTCATGCAGTCAGTGTTCCTGAACATTGAGGACAGACAGTATATGATTTGAAACAGCCTTACAGAGTTATTTACACTGTCAGCTGTTGGCTAACAAACATCATCTTTTAGTAATATGAGCATTTTTCCCCAAATGCTACATATCTTGGCTAAAAATAACAAATGACACAAGTATCCGTTGTTGTACCACAATAATAATGGTTTTAATGTCAGTATTGTAGATGGATAAGTTCACTTTAAATATTTCACATGCTGCCTTGTCTTATTCTATTCACATGAATTTGAGCTACTTTTAATTGTTTCTACAATATTCAGTGTTTGATTTCAATGTTGACATATTACTGACTTATTGGCCAACTATTCATCAGGTAATTACTTCTAGATCCCATAGAAAATGGGGACCTGTTGTTCACAGAAAAAAACATTCAGCAGACCTCAGCAGAAGTGTTTTTAATTTATCAACACTGACACAGCCAATGAGCTAAAGCAGCAAACAAGCAAACAAGATGGTTGATAGATGACCAACAAAAAATGGGGACAAAACCTCAGAGCGCAGTGGGAATTTTGCTGGCAGAGAAAGGCTCCCTCCTGCAAAGACAACCCTGCATGCTGAGTTTACTGCTGCTGCAGGCTGCAGAGCTCAGTGCTTTAAATACCGAGCTTCTTCAGGGGCAAACACTAGACAGTTGTTTGTCTTTACAAGTGTGTACTTTACCATTATTTAAACACAGACCCACCTTGTCCGGTCTGTAAAGCTCCCAGGTGTGTTTGTAAGGAAGTTTGCGACACACCTGCAAGGCTTTAGGGCCTCCTTCATGTCCGTTTGTTTAATCCTCATCCCTGTTTCCAATGCTTGAGCATTATCTGGTGTGATCACAAAGCATGTCTCGTCTGAGGCTACAGGAAGCATCTTTTTTATCATTGAACAAACCAAAACTGCAAGCCTGCAACCGACTGGCAGGAGTGTTAATATGTGGCACAGGATGAAGATCTTTGCAGCCTTGGATTTAACTTTGCTCCTTAACCTGCAACAGTGACGTCAGACCTTTCACAGAGAGAGGCTAATGTTTTGGCTTTTCAACTTTAATTGAACCAGATATGTAGCATGTCATTAAGTACGTCGTGAGGTTGTCGTTGTCATAAATGTCATAAATGTGTGAAGAAATTGTCATTCACTTCGTATTTAACGAGAAGTTATTGATATATAAAATATCAAGGTTTTTGAAAATAGTGAGAAAATGAGAAACAAATACTCATACAAGATTCTATAGACTACACTGTACCTGCATTTGACAAACAGTGAATCGCTTTTTTGTCTTGAATGTGTGAAGTGAGCAAAAACACATCTCTGAAAAAGTGTCGTTCAGCAAGAACTGTACCAGACTGACATCAGTGGAATGGTGCTCTCCTCAGATGAGTATGAAATGACCCATCCTGCTGCTGTCACATTCCTGATTATCTCCACATTCTCTGTTATGGCCCCCAGCCTATTTAATGGCCAGTTTATTTGTCCCAGAGGAATGGCTGCTGGGGAAGAGAGACGGGCCGGCACAGCAAACCTCCTCTCCACAGACACACTCATCCATACTTTGACTCACATGTCAAGAACTCATGAGATGGAGATAATCATTATCCTCATTTTCATTTGGACGCATCTTACTACATTCTCTGGTTCATTGCAAGAAAAAGTCTCATGTGCAAACAAGATGTTTTATAATCTATACGACATAAACAGTCTATAAAGACTGTCCATAAAGGCCTCTCACTTTATATACAGCTTTATGTTGCAGTCTCAATACAGTCATTGCAATGTAATGACTTCTGGAAATTTACCTAAAGATTTTTTATTTGCATTAAATACAACACCATATTACATGAATGGATGAAAAAGAGTGCTGTGCTAATAGAATGAAAATATTAATATTTATTAGGACACCTATCAATGAAAAAAATCTGTCAGCAGCTGCTTCTGATTTCATTTTCCCCTTTCTATCATCTGTATTACTCATCCACTTCTTATTCACCATCCCGTTGGCAGGCCATCTCGCTTCCCTCCTCGCTCCTACATTTTTGCATTCCAACTGGGTGGTGAGCCTCCCTCCCTCGCTTTCATAACCTCATCAAAAAAAAAAAAGAGAAAAAGATTCCCTCATGTGTGAGGAGAGATCCATGCCTGCCCCACTGACAACAATGCCAGCCTTTCTGCCTTGGCATGAGAGGGAGAGAGGGAGGGGAAGAAAGAGAGAAAGAAATAGAGAGATTGAGAGTTCTTTGTGTGTTCAGCGAGAGGTTCTGGATCTGAAGAAAGGAGAGCTGATGCCCCCCCTCCAAAGTTTGAGAGAAACGGGCTTTGATGCTGTGGGAACAAATTGCCATACTCTGAGCAATATGGGAGTTCAGATGCAGGTTTATGCCTGATTTACACCACCAAGGAATGTCATTGTTCCACTTTCAGTCTCTATGCCGGTCTTTACAATGTCAGCCACTGGTGAGGTTTGAAATGTGCCTCTGTGGTAACACAGAGCACGTGACGTCATTAATGCCAGCTAGAATAATCCATATTTTACTGGTAACACGACATGAGAATGTGTTTTTTTTTCTATTCTACAAGCTTTTTTAATGAAACTAAACATAAATTTTGAAAAAATGTCAGCTCTTGAGCTGCAGTGAGAGTGTGATGATGCAGATTTGCTCTGAGGAGACAGGTTATGTCAAAATAATACATCACTGTAGGAAAAGGTTAATATTGATTGATAATGTTTTGCATTTGAAAGCTTTAATCTTTCCAGCTTTTATTGTGTATTTAACTTATTGTGTCATTCTAGTAGGGAGCCACTGTATCACACTATATCCCTGGTTCATGGTAGATTAGCATTATGCATCACTGCAAACTGTCAGCCTCTTTATTTCTGACCTTTATTTTTTATCAAACCCTTTCGGTCATTCTCCCTTCCTCGTTGCTTCTCCCTCTCTCTTTTAATCACTACTTACACACACACACACACACAATAACACACACGTACACATGCACACGCATGCACACGCCTCTCTGTTATCTGGGACTTTGGTGCTGCCAGTCAGGAATGTAGGTCTTGGTTTAGTGGAGCAAGCAGCAACAGGTCCACCTCCTGAATGGGAGTTTGTGGAGGATCCTTGCAGTCTTAGACAAAGGACAGAGATCAAAACCAAAAGACAACCTGCGCTTTGTGGGAAGACACAGTGTTGAAGAATCTGTGCTAAATTCAGTCTGCAGTCCTAGAGGTGTCTGGCCTTATCAAGTTCACACTGATAGGATTGAATCAGTAGCCAGGAGCAGCTTTTTGCCATGGAGGCTGTACGTTTGCTGGACAACTGGAGAAAGGTAATTAAAACATGCAGAGACAAAGAAAGGACAGCTCAACACTAAACGCTGATAGAAATATTAGTTGGAGAACATTGCATGAAACCTGAATCCCTTCAGAGGTAGTCTGTGTCTGGCTGATTTCTTGCCTCCTCTGGCAAAGAGCTGCACTAAAGCTTTTTCAGATAGAATTTTCTCAACATTTATTTTTATTTTCTGCCTGTTTTGTGATTTACTTCCCTGCAGCTGACTCCACAGAATATCATTTCACGGGTCTGTCAGAAGAGCAAATATGATGATACTGCAGCAGTGTTTTGTTGTCCTGAAGGCAGAGTACACCAGAACCATATTTTCCATCCCTGCTGCACAACACTTTAGGCATGCAAATGACTCCGGGTACACTCTGAGCCTCTGTGATTGCTATAATGATGTGTTTTCTTACCTTTCTGTATGTGTGGTTTTCTGTGCTTCCTCACTACCTCAAGCTTCTCACATCCCATAAAATGTCTGTAAGAGTTTTCTCACATGTACTCATCCTTATTTAGAGGCTGAACACATAATGTATTTAGCAATAATAGCAATAGAGACATGGAATATATTCATAGCAGTTCTCACTTACTGGAAATACCCTAAAAATAACTGAGTAAGAGGGGAGGAATTGGGACACAATATGTGTGTGTGTGTGTGCGTGTGTGTGTGTGTGTTTTCACAAACACTAAGAGACAAGAAAGCAGTCAGTATGGCTAATTTCCAATGAATGTGTCAACTACCAAGAGATTTTAATGTGTGTGTGTGTGTGTGTGTGTTGTACTTCCTCAGAGTGTGTTGCTAAATGCTGTCTGCCATCTGTTGTGTCTGTGTGTGTGTGAGTGCCGGCTGTGTAAATCACACCTTGACACATTAGCGTGTACTGGAGGACGGGGGAGGGGGAATCCCTCTAAATGAGGTTCAGTCTTCTTAAAGTGCTGTGATTTGAAAGGGTGAATTTGAGACACTTTGAAATATTTTCACTTTACTGGTGTGTATGAATATTGCAGACTGACCATGAGAACTCAAACTACACAAGATTTTGATGCAGTAATGAGGCGTTGTTGTCCAGCAGAGATGAAGTCACTCATGACCACATTTGTTACTCATTTTGTGGCTCATGTCAATGTTCTCATTTCCCCCTCAGGATCTTCATGTGTCTCAGGGAGCCGTAGACAGCTCAGTGGACATGGACCGCCTGAACAGCAACATGCCGCAGTGTGGACGGCAAACCCACCACATGTTACAGGTGAGTGTACACTGGGAGGTGGGGGAGGGAGACAAGGAGATGATGAGATGGAGAGAGAGTCAGAGACCTCACTGTTCTCAATTTGGCAACCATCCCAGAAAAACACAGTCTTTTGTTCACAGTGTGCCATTTTGTTGCATGTTTTCAGTGTGAAGACAATCACAGACACAGAATGTGCTCTCATTGTCTGATAACTGTATCCACTGATGTTAAATGTCACCACACTGGCTGCTGTGGCAGAGTTTTAGCTCTGTGAGGAATACAGAGCTGGAGGCCTGGGTGGGTGAGGAGGCAGCAGGTCGGGTCAGCAGTGCAGCCGGGACGCATCCTGACAGCATATGTCAGCATCTTGTGAGGCAGGAATCTCCAGCTAGAGTCAGTAATTAGACAGAGCCAGAGACTGGATGTCTGTATTTCCCACCTGCTGGCTCCGACAATCCTATCAAGCATTAAGGAGACGGCTCTGTGTGTCAGTGTGTGTGTCCGTGTGTGTGTGTCAGTGTGTGTGTGTGTGTCAGTGTGTGTGTGTGTGTTCTGTGTGTGTGTGTGTGTGTCAGTGTGTGTGTGTGTGTGTGTGTCAGTGTGTGTGTGTGTGTGTCCGTGTGTGTGTGTGTGTTCTCTGTGTGTCTTTTCTTGAATGTATGGGAGATCCAGGAAGCAAGAAATGGAAGATAAAACCCAGTGAAATTAAACTTTAATGATTCACTTGAAACTGGGACATCGGCACAGAAAAAAGGAATATACGTAAGGATATCGCAGACAGGAGGCATGTTAATGTGATTTTTTAAAAAAGACAGATTTTTATTAGCAAAGAAAAATGTGTCTGTGCTCCTCAGTAAAGACAGTGGAGCAGACAATGGAAGAGCAGAGTCAAACATGAACATATAACGACAGGACATGATGGCAGGTGATGGAACAGTTAAAAACATGTTTCATAGAAAAACTCAGGGAGGGGATCACCTCAGATCAAGGTGGTAAACCCCACCCACTGGTGATGTGTTTATGCAAGGGTAATATATGTTTACATTACAGCATTTAGCATTTTATGTGGAACTGGGGAGTAAAGTAACAGCATTTTTATATTAGTGAGAGATTTTTTGATGACAGATTCATCTTTTTTATTTTTTTAATTTAATACCTCAATAACTTTACCAGCAAGGTCAAGGAGGAGTCTGAACTTTATCTAGAAAACATCCAATGAATGTATCTTATGCTTAATTTTTCCTGGTTCTCTTAGAATTTCATTTGACCGTGGTGAGTCTCGTCGAGGCACGTAATGTTTTTCAAATCTTACTTGAATGAGAGTTCTCACAAAAAATGAGGAAGGTAAACTGAAGCCATTACAGGTAGACCACAACATGCACAATGTAAAAACAGAAACATGAATTTATATAGGTGCCTAACAGACAAAATCTTACAGCCATTAAAGCTTTGTATTGATAAAAAAACTAATGATCAAATACAGTGTAGAAACAGATTTAATTTACAAATGTCGCAAACATAAAATAGTTACTGTCTGCATTCAGAGCTGTGCTTCACATTACAGTGCATTGTATTGCAGACAGAGGGGCAGACTGTTGCTGTGAGCACCACACGGGAGCAGCAACACACAACATATGCAGCACACAGCAGGAACCCTGCAGTGTTTCCCCACTGGCACCTCCCTTCTCCTCCCATTACTCCCAGTAAGCTTCCCAGTGCCACCCAGCCGGTCTCTATCTCAGCAATCCTCTTAGACTTGACCCCACTCCACTGACAGCACCACCACAATCAGATAATCCTATTAAGACGCACGGCTTGCTAAGCAGCCGAGAGGCTGAGTCAATGATCACGTACAGGTTGTAAATAAGAAATGTAAGCGCTCAAATGTGGGAGAAAGAGCAGGTTTTAAAATGCAAATCCATGCGAGTGAGTGACTCCACACCTGCTGCAGTTCATTTAACACTTGCTCTGCAAAGAGCTTTATCAGCACTGCTGAACAAACCTTTCTGTAGTCAGTACCTGCCACTTGGAGGTAAATGAAAAATCATTGGCCGAGATGTGAAACTAATTTGCTCACAAGTGATTGCTAAATGATCAGGCTGCACCTCACTGCCACTGGCATGCAGAATAAGAATCGATGCGTTGATCATTAAACCACAGTGCAAAGTATGTCACCCTTGGGGTCTGTGACCCCCCAGGGAGTCCCTTGATAGACACACAGGGTGCTAAGATGCTGACATATTTATATAGACCGATCATATTCAAATCATATTGTGAATGATTTCCATCAACCAAACATGTTGAATTATACAGCAAATTCTGCATGAGGAGGAGCTGTTCCTGCAGTCGCATCAAGCATCAAGGGACAGCCCTGAATGGGATCAAAACTGCTCGACAACCTAAAGTCTTTCTTGGGTTGTTGCAAAATCTCTTGATTTAATATTTGGCTTTCGCCTTAAGGTATAGAACAACACACGTGACAGATTTATGCTACCTCTCTGTTAGCTGGAAGCGAGCCTCAGTCCTGGGGTAAATATGTCTTTAATATGCTGCAATAAGTTTCTTTTCTTTTCTCTCTCGGATTGATGGCGGTTACTCAACAGGAGAAGTACGTCATGCTGCTACATTAAACCCTGGGAGGTAAAACCGAAGGAGAAAAGAGAACACAGAACATTTTGCTGTCTCTCAGCCAGAACTCACCTCTGCACTTACAGTAATTTCATTTTGGAGGATGACTGAAAAGACAGTTTGTCTTTATATTCAGGCATCGCTGAGCAGAAAAGTGCTCATCACAAGTTCGCTTGTTGAACGCCCTCCAGGAGCTTCATGTTTCTTAATTGCAGAGTGCTGTTGCTATGGCGACATCCCTTCCCCCTTGCTGAGCCAAGAGCACATGGTGATGCTCTAGGCAGAGCTGCAAGGGGGAGAGAGGGGAGACGACACACACACACACACACACTCCCTCTTTGTGTGGAGGAATATGTAAACAGCCCGAGCAGCCAGCTATGGAAGTGACCTCCCACAGTGAAGACATTCAGACTCCTCTTCTCATCCCCGGAGTGGAGGATGGATCCGTCTCCATGGCTCTGATGCATTAGTAAAACGATGAATGCTGTCTCTCCTCTGGAACTCCCCTGAAATACTACATATCCACCTTTTTTGTGTCATGCACAACAAATTAGTTAAGCTAATGGACAGGAAATGATTAGGTGTCTGTCAGGATGTACCATTTATAGTCCAGACATAGTTGTGCGGATGGAGACAGAGGATGGGATCTCTTTACATTCAGAGCTGCAGATGATTGTTTACAGCGTGTTGCAGTTTCTGCTAAACTGTGACTGACATTTTCTTTGTTGAGGCTTTCAGTACAGGAGTTTCCTGTTACCTACTGCTGCTGCAGCTCATATACAGGACATGCAGCTTTGAGGAGTTACAGATGAGTTTTTTAGATAGTTATATGGTATAACTTGTTTCTTTTTTTATTATTGTCAACATAATTAAAACCGTGGAAGTTGCTGTGCTTTACAGTAACATATCTTAAACTCCTAAATGGACAAAACATACGTAAAAGTACAATTTCAGTAACGACCCTCATCAAACACGATCCAAAGCCTCTTTCAGCAGTTCTGGTTTTATCACATTTTCCAAAAAAAGTTTCTATTTTTCTTGCAAAGGAAAGCTTCAATCAGCCAGTCCAAACAGGAAGCTAACACAAAAAGGTTCACCTATACAGGCCAAAAACTTTTCATTTACAATTTGTCCCTGACCTTTGTTCTTCTTTCCAGAGCACTCCACTGGACCTGATTGAGACTGGAAAGGGGCTGAAGTTCCAGGCAGAGCGCCCCCACCTGGTCAGCTTGGGTAGTGGACGACTAAGTACAGCCATCACCCTGTTGCCTCTGCCTGAGGGTGAGTCTGCTGAAACCAAACACAGCAGTTAGCCCCAGATAACGACATAGATGCACCAAATGCTGCCACAATCTGTGCACCATCCTGATGACACGACTGTTCGAACTGCCCTCACATCTTTGTTGCTTTACCGACTGTTTGTTGTACGGTGGCTTTATTGCATCAAACCCTAACCTTTAAAGGATTTTATAACACAGGCTTACAGAATGCACCACAATAACACACATACATGTGTATCTCCTGTAACCTGACCCCGTTGTTACTTTGCCTCTATCTTTGGTCCTCATCTGTCTTCTTTTTTTTCTTATGCGGTGCAACCAGTTCATCATGTGTTTCTGTCTGGTGACCTCTCGGCCTCTGGGCTGCCTGTTTGTGTGATGCCCTCTCTTTCCTGCTGCGTGTCTCTCCCACAGCGCCTGCTGGTCTTCCTGTCACCGTCCGTGCCTCTGACATGCGGGGGGATTCCTCAGAGATTATGTCCATGCAGGGAAAATGACTTTGTTCACTGTTTTTTCCAGCCACCATAGTCCAGACATGAAAAGATCTGAGGTCATAAAAATGTTGACAGACTCATCGAGTCGTCTTCTGTTATAACCACGAACTAAAAAGCAATAAGATTGAGGAGTAACAGCAAATGGCACAAAAATGTAATTTACTTTTTTGTCCCGGGTTTTGCCTCAAAGGGTGCACACAGGCTGCCTTTCCCCGTTTGTCAGAGTTGACAGGGCAGTATGCAGCCTGACAGCAATATTTTTACAGTGCTGTAAATACTTCTATTGAAAAATATAAAATTGATACATATTTTATTTACATGCAGTGACGTCCTAAAGTATGCCAGAACTGATGACAGTACAAGGCCAAACACATTTATTTATACAGTATGTGTGTGTGAAACTGGGTTGCACAACAAAATGAAAGTTTTTTTCTTTTCATTCTTACTTGCAGACTAGTTTACTAACTTTTCACCAACTTCCCATCCTGTGATCGCTGACCTCCTGCAGTCTTTCTTAGAAAAGTCACATGATGTTGTTGTGACTTGTCCTGTCAGCTGATTTACACAAGTTTGGTTGTCCTACCTGGAGTGGTTTATGTAGGACTCTATCCCAGGTGTGAGACAACATGAATGCCCCCCCTCATCCCAGTCCTCAGTCGTGCCGACTACGGAATAAAATTTACACTTGAGAAACAGGAAGAACTTTCAGCATATGAGTATCGGAGAGAATGTCAAAGGGAAACATCTGGAGTGCAAGCACATGCATTCAAATGGAGAGTGGTCAGGAGAATTTAAACTGAGCCATCTCAGATCACTGCACGAGAGAGCCCCATATCATGGGATGGGAAAGAGCTGAGGTCATTCCATTTGACAACAATGTGTATAATTGTTGAGTCAGGGAGGAAATTAAGATCCAGATCATTTCTGGACACGACAGCGAATTCCATCAATTCTTAATCTAAACCTGTACTGAATCCTTCCTGAAACCAAGTCTTCAGCCTAGTCTCCAGAATGTTACTGTGTCCACAATGTTATTTCGGCACATGAGTAATAAACATCCAAACTTGTTTACACACAAAGTCACATACACACACACTGAAACCAAAATTATATTTGTTAAAATTAGACACGCAAACAAATATACCGAAGTCCAATCACCGATGCCACCAATCCACATTTTGTGCATGATTATAATGTTCCTGTCACGATTGTTATGATGGTTATTGTTATTACTATTGTTATTGTAATAATTATTGTTATTGTTGTTATTGTTATTGTTGTTATTGTTATTGTTATTGTTGTTGTTATTGTTGTTATTGTTATTAGATTTTTGCAGATCCCCATAACCACCACTATAGTACAGATCGATTTCACCATGCTTACTACATGTAATTAATCAGATTGCATATTAGATCCATGTAGTAAAAGCTTGGCCACACCTCCTGCATGAGATCAGAGCTTACATCAACTGGTCTTCTTCCATCAGGTCAGACCACACTGGGTCATGGTCCCATGGACATCAACATCCAGGGCCCCGGGGTGGCTGCCCAACACTGCTACATAGAGAACAGGTCAGGGACAATCACGCTCCATCCCTGTGGGAACCTCTGTGCTGTTGATGGGCTCCAGGTCACACAGCCCGTTCGCCTGTCACAAGGTAGGAATCAGCCCAAACATTGTCCAGGGACACCACACTCTAAAGTGTTGAATGGTGTCTGCTGCTGCATTGTAAGCACTTTACCAATCAGTGCAACCAGAGCGTCAGCAACATTAAAATCAGCAAATTTAGTTGAATGTGATTGATTCTACTTTGTGATGGATTTTCTTTCCTTTTCTTTTTTTTTTTTTACTGTAGTCCAATGAACAGATGTTAAAGAATCGGTGGCTCCTGTTGTGATTTGACTTGCCCACAGATGTGCATGATATCAGTTACTGTAATTCATAGAGCATCTTTAGCTCTCTGCCTGCTCAGTGAAACTCTGTGCAAGAGCCAGCAGGTCTATTCAATAAAATGCACAGTCAGTGCTTTTTAATAGCAATCGATTGAAAAACAGCCTGAGGTTCCTGTGTTAATATGTTATGGGACTGAGCGCTGCTGTTCTCAGGCATGCAGATTCTGAGAAAACCCGAGAGAGATGACTTGAGTTTTAAGCAGCCACAGCCTAGAGGGCATTAGAAGGGATGCTGCGGAAGAATTTCACAAAAATTATGCTTTTAATCATTTTAGGAAGCCAGGCTAAAGGTTAACCAGATGCTTTATCGGATTCATCTGTTCCACCAGTAACACAAACCAGCACAATAACAATCACAAGACTGTGTGACTGAAAGGATTGTGCTGATTATGGCATTTTGAAAAAGTGGGGAGCTGCAAATTTAATAGCATCTCTAATATCAGGAAATATCAGGGGATTCTTCTGCTAAAATGAGAAACACAATGAAGTCAATTTTGGCACACAATGCAAAAAATCAAATAATCAGACAGGCTCAAAAATCTCCAGTTTGGTTTGTATGTGTCAGATAGGTAGCAGTATAGTTGTAAAGAAGTTCAACTTAACTTGCTGTAATCATCCTCCTGTTCATGAGGGATGCTGAGTGAACCTCTGCATGATGCACTTTTAGTGTAAAAAATGAAGGACAAAATCAGAAGTCCCTGTTTTGTGTTAAAATACATTCCAAAGTTTATCTGGAGCCAAAATAAGGCTTCATCAGTCTGATTTGGTCTAATCAAGTGAATATTCCCTCATCATGTCATTGTCTATTCACCGCAGCTCAGCAAGGAAACTGTCCAGGAAACACAAAGAGGCACTTGTTTACTACACAGATGGTAACTTGATTTGTCTAACTTGCACTGTTAAAGCCTCGTACTTTCTTCAGTTGAACTTGGGAATAGAGTTTTGAACAGAAGAAGGACTGTGAATTTTATATCCTATTACTTGCATTAAACTTGCTTCAGACAGGAGTCTTTTAACGGGCAGTGTGACCAGAGGAGCACTTACAACAGATGGATCTGTAAAGTTTCTAAGGCCCTTTATCTCCACACTTACCCAAGCAAAATGTTACCATAACTGATAACCAGAACTATGGTCTGTTTAAAAATGGAAAAAACCTCCTGAAAAGGTCTGAAGGCTGAGCTGAACTTTGGCAACAAATTCATGAAAACAATCATCAGAGACGAACAATGTACAAAGTGTCATAATGTATTAGGAATGTATTAGAAGTGACAAACGGCTGTATTTTTACAACACAATCAGGCCAGTTACTACATAAACAAATCAAAGAGGAAATAAAACTGTAAACCATGTGACTATTTCAATGTGGTCATCAGAAATCCATAAAAGTTTGCATCAGTACCTCAGAGGGAGTGCTGTGTGTAACAGGAATGCTTAAAGTGAGGCTGCTCATCATTACTCACAGGATGGGAGCTTCTCCCTCTAATAATACACACCCGAGTGTTATTTCTAATTCACAGACAGGTGCTCACCTATGCAAACATTACTACCAGCACAACCAGCAAACACTGCATGAACTAACATTATTCTTTGCTAAATGCTCCTTGCAGTGAGCTCTCAGCGTCCTGCGTGACTTTGTGATGTGGAGAAGAACATGTGTGTTGTCTGTCAGCATGTCCCTCTGTCTTTTGGTATTTCAACCTGGACTCTGGCTGGGTAACCTGAGCGGGGACACAGGGCTATTTATACTGCCCCCCTACCACACACAGATCCCTCTTCAGTCCCAGAGGAGGTTTGGATTGAAGAATGAGTGAGAGGGTACGGCAGAGTTCACTGTTAGGGTCCTGGAACAGTTGCACTGTCCAGTGGGAAGGGCTGAAGCGGAAACTGTTTTGGTTGTTTACACGTGTTAAATGCAGGCTGTGGATTTAATTTTACAGCAGGAAGTGTAACAGACAGTACTGGCTACACACTGTTTCACTTGCCACTCCCATGACTTATGCACATTTTATGACTAATACATTGTAGTACACTCAAGAGTTCTTTTCAGACAAGAAAAGTACCTCAGGCTCCAGATGCATCATATCAAGCTATGACTCGAGGCTTGTGTGTGTTTAAAGTAATGTCATGCTGGCCGCATTCATACTGTTTTTTACTTTGCTGATAAAGAGTCTAATGATGGCTTTGACTTGTCAACCTTTTAATTTGTAGAAAAACACAAAGCCAAGTAGCAACAGGTCCATATTGTTTCAAAGTCCTTAATAAGTGCTTAGTGGTAATCTGCCTGGATTTACATTGTGCTCTAAACCAGATGGGCTGGTGGAGGGAAATCCCGACAATAAAAGGGCATGTACAAACCAAGTTTGTTTAGAGCTGGTGAACAGATGTTTTAGAGGGATAAAGGTTGGTTGGCTCGATCCAGCCTATCAGAACGAATACAAAGAGAAAAGAGGGCTCAGATGAACATTACCTTTAGCCAGTTTCTGACTTAACATCGAAATCCATTTGCTCTTTGAGTGGAGGAGTCCATGATGACGAGACTGATAAACGCTGTAAAGTATTGACAGAGGTAACCAAAATATCTTGCAGACAGTCAGTGGGGGAAAAAACACAGTTACAACATATGACTTTTTCTTTTATTATAGCATTACGTCATAATATTGAGCTTTTCTACTTCATTGAGTAGAAGTAAAAAGTAGATGGGAACAGCTCCACCACAAAAGCTGCAAAAGTATAATGCTGCTTGCACACACATTGCATGAACAATATAAAATCAAAAATGACAAAAACTGGACGTCTTTAACAGCAGGAACACTTTACTTTTGACACTTAGCCTAGAAAGTTGGACTTTGAATTTTAGGCTAACTTTAGTTCTTAACTGTTTCGTTGATACTTTGACTTGAATGGCTCAGTAAAAATCTGCAGGCTATATTTCTTCCACCAGTGACCATATGTGTGGTTTCTTATGGACATACTGACTTTATATAAAAATCAGCAGGATAGATAAATGAACAAAAAAAGCACATCATAACCTCGTAAATGATCTAATGACAGACACAGGATCATACTGCTTTAGCTTTCTTAATACTGCAGAGATGACTGTGCCCTGAGGGAGCACTTGTCCTGAATACTCTCTTTAATCTCTTTTAATGGCTTTTAACTTCTTGTGTAGTAATTGGTAATAAGGCTTCACCTTTGCTCTTCACATGGGCTCATGATCCAAGGGAGACATGACTAAGAGCCACGCCTTGGCACCTCTCACTTAAAATCAGCTTCTTGCCAGGTTAATGCATGAGAGAGCACAGACACAGTTCTGACTCTAATACAGTCAATAAATCAATACATGTTATTGATCGGTAACAGGCCTTTTATAGTGGAATAAGATGTGAGTATCGCATACTTTCCTCCCGAGTCTGTCCCTGTAGAAACAGCTCCCTCTCCCCTCTGTAGACCCGTCTCTCCCTCCCTCTCTCTGTCTGACTCTCTCTGACTCAGGATCCCCACCTTTCTTTCTCCCTCCCTGCTCCTCCTCCTCCTCCTCCTCCTCCTCCTCCTCTCTGCTGTCTCTCCCGGTGCTCGCTCTCTGCGGACGGAGCGGTGACTGAGAGCCAGCTGTTTCTCCTGCGAGCCCCGGCAGCGTGAGACAGCGTCTTCACGACGTGAATAGCGGGGAAGGAGACAATGGCCAGAGATGACAATGACTGTAAACTCCCGCACTGGTTTGAATGAGCCGGGATATACCAACGCACCAGTGAATGAAGCCGTGTTTTAACAAGTGGGCAGGCAGACAGCCTTCTTTGTGAAGATCCAGATATCTGCAGAATATATTAGGATTATCATAACAAAAGCGCGCTGGGACAAAACCCCGAGAACGCTCCTGTTGTTCCACAACAACCCGCAGACACGGAGAAAAGCACGTGGCTCCATTTGAAAGACGCAGAGGGATGAAAACAGCGGAGGGAGAGAGGACTCTCAGTCACTGCAGCTGAAGTAAGTCGCTTGTCCTCGCTGTGTCCGGGTCACGGGGCTTTCGCCGGGTCGGAAGCCGGTGGTTGTTGTGGTGTTTGCTTTCAGTCTCGCTGGGTTTGTAATTAGTGGGAGCCGGTAGATGTGTGATTAAAGTTACAGACTGCGGGCAGACAAGTTGTCCCAGGGTTAGTCCCTCAGAAAGTCAGAGAGGACCTCGGTGCTCTCTGGGCTGTTTGATACTGTGGGAGATTGGCTCCATGTGTCTCTTTAGAACAGCAACCCTGCACTTTCCTGCTGGTAAACCAAGTGATATGTATCAACACATGTTCATTAAAATGAAGCTGTTTTTAGCTTGGCACGCATATAACAAATATAATGTCTTGCAGAAGCTTTAAATGGTTCAGTTTGTGTCCTTGTCTGTCACTACTTCACCCTTCACCAATGGTTTCTCCGGAGGGTGATGTGACTTTAAGTGAGCTGTGTTCAATTACAAAAGTCCTGATTTGATTTAATCGAAGAGATTATTTATTTTGCCGAATTTTGCTTAATACCTCTCTGACAAAGTTGCAGTTCAGAACAAGCGCATTCTGTGTAAATGAAAGAAAGTTTTAAATTGCCAAATGTTTGAAGGGATTCCGGTCTGTCTTCACATGCAACATGAACACCTGCATGAGCTGCTGTCTCCAGCCTCTCAGCCACCAGGACTCGGAGTCCTAGCTTCCTCCTGCCTCCATGTGAGGTCTGTTTATAGACTACAAACAGACAAGTCTGCCAGATCTGCAGATCCCCCACTCCAGCCTGGGCATGAGCAGGCCACACCGTGTCTGTCTACTGTTACACTGCTATTCCTGGTTGCCAATGTGACCTAACCAGGGCCGCTAACTGGAATAGAACAGTCCTCTCCTTTCTGCTTATTCAGAGACCTTTGGCTCTATAAGTTCAGATCGGTTTGAAGCCGAACCCACTCATTGATCCGTTGGGCAGAACGTGCTGTAGAAGTGTGGTCATTCTCTCTGCACTGCTGCACCTCCTCAACATCTGACATCTCTGACACATTGTTGTTGACCCCTTTGTTACGAAGGGATGTGAGGAGTCAGAGAGAAGCCCCTCTGCAAACAGTCATGAATGTTATATGTGCTCCCAGCGGGCCCAGAGCACCGGTCGGGCATGTGAGGGGCGACAAAGGCGTCTCAGAGAGGAAAGGCTCTGGTAGCAGCTGGTGTGCACACGCTGGGTCGGTGTGTGTGTCACTGCTTGTTGTTGTTGACACAGTCTGTGACCATACATCCTCTGACCATGCTGAGGTCAAGGCAGTGTGTCCAGACGAGACCGTGGTTAAATATTGCAAATACACCGGTGTGTGGAGCCGAGCAGAGCTGTCTCCACACTGAATTCCAAAGTGCTTACCAGAAGTTTTCCTAGTTTGTGTGGACTACCAGTTCCCAAAGACAACAAACCTTCTCTTGTAACTACCTCAACCTTCCACAGCACATTTTGATGATGTACATGTCTGTTGGTTTCACTGAAAGAATCCCCCAAACCTCCCAAAACACAAATGAATTTGACATTTTCTATTAATTGGCCTTCTCTGATTAGGGCAGCTAGCCAAGTTAAATGACATACACTTTATATATTTCCTGTTAAGGCAGCAGTAATAGTACTGACAGGTATCCATGCTCTCTTTTCCCCAAATTTTCAGTCTGTACATCTCACTGCATGAGACTGGTAGGCACCAGTGTGACTGCTAGTTGCTGATAGTGGAAACAGTGGAAACAGTGGATTTTCTTAATTCTGTATACATTGACAAAGAGTGCATTGAAGACAAGTATTCAGAGTGGATTGGTCACATATGGCTGATACTCAGACAGCAGACTGGAGCATCAACTTAATAACTTAGTCAAGGAAACAAAAAGTCCACGCACTCTTCTGTCTGCTAACAGCCCAGCTGTGTGAAAATTGCTGTTGTGTTATTGCATCTGTCGGTTATGACTCACAGTGAATGAGAAGTGTTTGAAATCTCAGTTTACTGCTCACTGTAGAGTCAGCCCCCGAGTGTGTGCTGTGAAGGGAGTGGCTTTTACAGTTATTGTCTTTGCTTTGATCATCTATATTCTCATGGAAGCAAGTTTGTCTCAGGGACAAATAAAAGTAGACAGCAACTACAATCTGGAAGCTTTAAGTGACAATTTGATCATGGAGCATACAGGGAGCACACCTTAGAAGAAGGAGCCCTTTGATTTAATGAATCAGAGCAGGCAATTTTTTTATATCATATCCAGTTAAATTAGTCATCAAAGACATGATCAGTATATTGGTAATTATGTATCTGGGTTACACTTGTTTGTCAGTTCAAAGTGATTTTTTGTAACGTAGAGCTGCTCTGTGGCTAATGATGAACAGGTCCGGATGTGTGATTTTGTTCAGTTGAGTATGATGGTGACAGAACACAGTCGACTCCTAACATGCATACAAGCAGTGGACATTTAGAGGAAAGTGAAAGAAAAATAACACACTCAATGCAAAGAGGCATCCAGCCACAGCAGCTGACCTGACCCACCACTACACCACATGCAGATCACACACTTTGGTTTCATACTGATTGATCCTCAGGCCTGCAGCCATCTGCCCGTGGGAGCATGTTTAACAGCAGGGGATTGGCTTTAGTTGTCCTGACAAAAGAAGGAGAGGGAGGGGGGGAGGGTGGAGCAGGAGGAGGGGGGCGGTTGGGAACATCTGTTCAGACAAGCGGTAACCAGCCTCTGACACGTTACCGAGATGAGCGTCCACTGGAGACAGCAGCCGACAGCGTGCTGCATGCTGCATGCTGCATCTGCTCTGTGGGATGTGGATGAGTCTGACAGCGGGATCTAATTATGACGAGTGTTTTAAAGGGGCACAGCTCAGATCTGACGCCTAAAGTTCACTGTATCTGTCAGTAGGACTATTACAATGACTGCCAGAACAGCTGTATAACATTGCCTCAGGCTGATTTGGAGGGAGACACTAACCAGTTGCAGTATGAGGAAGTGAGGATCCAGGGTCTTTGAAAGTTTGACCCACACTAGGGGCTAAAAGTCAGAATATCTCAGCTTCAGAGCGCTTTGGTTACAAATTTAATTACATGTTTTTAAATGCATTTGTCACATTCTTTCCGTGTTAATTACATGTATGTTGAGGTCTTTGTTGTGTTGTTACGGGTTCTTTAAAACACTAATATTATACACTGCACGTTCAATGTTAGCTTTCTTATTTAAAAATACCTCTGAACTTATTAAACTGTGGACAGAGTTGTTAAACAGGGTTTGTTGATAGACGCTGTTTGATTCTTGCAAAATCATTCACATACGAAACATGAAGAAAAAATGTATAAAAACTGAGGAATGACTGACTCTTTTTCATACAACCCCGACACTGATTTAACTGCAAACATAAACTTAAAAGCATGTGTGTAGAGCATCTGCCTGGAAGCAACCACTGTCTCCGCATATCTTCCATCGTGGCATCTCACTGGCGTCAGACTGGTCCAGCATGTGACCAGCTCTTCCAAGTTGTTTCTTCCAACCTCTTAGTTGTTCAGACAGTTATTCCCACATGATGGGAATGCAGGGTTAGACCTCCTGTCCTCCTCCTCCTCTTACCCTGTGTACTCCTTTCAAACCCATATCTCCCTCTGGTATGTGCGTCTGGGTTTGATAGCCCCTGGCCTGGCGGAGAGCAGTCATTGATTAACTGGTGGGTTTGACTCGCTGGCCTTTGCTGAGGCTGTAAACCATCAGCTTTCCATAGCAACTGTCAGCCATAGTTTTGGGCATCTCTTTGTCTGAAGTTCCTCTGTGCTTCGTGACCTCCCATGCTGGTGCTTTTGTGGCAACGCCTTTGTTTGTGGTGCAACATTAAAATCACAAGGTGACAAAAGTTTTCCCTCATATTTAACTAATAGTAAAATAAAAGTTGCAGCCATTACGTTGGCTCCAGGAGACCTCATTTTAGCTGACAGGGGGAGTGGACTGATGTGTAGCAGTGCTCCATAATAATAAAGAGTAGTTCAGTCAGGACTTAGGAAGGCAGATTTGCTTAGCTGCTGATACAGTATGTGTGTTGCTCTCATCATGGTATCAAGTAGGAAGCTTTATCTGCCCGTACCAAGCTGTACCTTCAAGATTTTCCCCAGGCTTTTAAATAAGAGCAGACTATACTGTATGCTGTAAATAACTTTGGACACGAGCTCTTTTTAGACGTGTTAAGGCTCTGTTCAGTGTGGGATTTAAAGCTACTCTAAAGCCAGGCTATGTTAATTTGAAAGAAGATAAACACCTCCCTCCTCTTTCAAATGAAACGTTGAATTCCAGAGCAAAAAAGTGAACCATTGCTCAATTTAACACACTCAAGGTCTTTGTTGCAATAAGCCTGCATGTTCAGGCATTGGGAGAAGCTCACCGTAGCTAATGTTAGCTAATAGTAGCACAGTAAAGATAAACATGGCTTCTGTCACATTCCACTGGTATGTTAGTAAGTCTTGTTTCCTGTGTGTGGTACTGCCTCACTGCCATGCAATGTGACCAAATAATGGACGCAAATGTCAAAGAGAATCTTTGAAAATGAAGGGAAATTCAGTCTGCCATTATTCTGTTTTTGACACATGAAGCCAATAGCTGCATTTAAAGAAACTTGAGATGTACCTTTTAGCACAGACTGACAATACCAGTCATAGCTTTCTTGCTTCTGTCCATGTTAGCAGATTTCTGTTCTGGACGTGGGTTTATTTTTTCACTGACCGTAAACTTGGGAACAGAACTCAGACCTTGTAAGGGTGCTGATTAAATAATGTTGATGTTACAAAGCATCAGTTTACTCTGACGCAATCCAAGCCAAATTTCGGTTCCAAATCTCTAGAGTATAGAAAAAAAGAGTAAGAGTATGGACCTATGCAGCTTGTTCAAGCCATAGTCAAGCACAATATCAGCTGAAACGCTTCACAAAAAACATGCACAGACAATACCTGCTACAAGATTTGTAATGCAGAAACAACACACAAAGGACAACACATAAAGCCTGAGGACACATTGGTCCAATCATAAACTCTGTCTAAAAGCTGTAGAGTTTACCGTGTTTGACAGCCTGAAGACCACGTCTCCTGCAGTAGATGTAGTGAAGATAATGTTAGCATGCCTGCAGCCAGCACCAAAGAAACTGAACCATTCAGGGACGGTGCTGCTACAGTGGGACATGGACATCCTCGTGTAATGAATTAGTTTGTTCAATAAGTGTTCATGGAGATAACTCAGCTTCTTCTGCTGTTTTGGTTGAAGTTAAGCTTTTTCACAGGTGTTAGTCAACCCACACTAAGCTTTAATATGGGTGTTGCCCAATTCTATTGACCAATCAAAGCGATCTTATCCAATGATAACATTTTCAGTCATTGCAGAGGCCTTTAGCAACAGTGGTTGCTAGCAACAAGTAAGTCAACATCTGTCACGCCGACTGTAGAAAGTAGGGCCAATTTTGCAGTTATCATTTCTGCACGCTGACTTACAGTGACCTGCACTGACCATACAACTGCTTCAGTCACACCCACATTTGTTGGCATTTTTTGTGGCTATAATGTTAGAATATTTCTGGCTCTGGCATCAAACCTGAGGTCTCTCTTCTTAATACCACCTATAAAGCTCTTATTGGCTCAGTTACTTTCCAACCAGAGAAAACTGCTGTCAACGAGCACAGCACAAGGCCTATTTGGAAAATAAAACAAAACTGAGAGTGTTGAGTCTGGGACCAGGCTGCCGACCTCTGCTTGTAGCTTTCTGCAAAATAGAAATATCAAACAAGTGAGAGCATTTCTTTCTCTCATGAAGCAGATTCAAACGGTAGCCCTTTGCTGTCCAGATCCCTCAGATGTTTCCTGGAAGAGCTTGTCTGGTGCATGGAAACTGATGATGTTGAGTGCAGTCTGAGTGCGGTGAATTTGAAACAAACAGAGGGACGTTTTAGTTGGCAGGACCATTTGTAACCACTTCACTTGAGAGAGAACGAGAAAAAAGGGCAACCAACATGAAATTCCTCGTAGAGAACCCGATGAAGAAGCCTTCAATGAACTGCTTCCAAGGTTTAGATCTCACTATTCTTCCTATTTCTCCCCAGATCCCGCTCTCGTTGCTATCCTCTAAGCATGCTTGCTTCAGATGAACACAGCATGTCTTCACAGCTTCTGACAGACATCCCGTTGTAGAGGGAATAACATGTGACAGCACTGATGAAGTCACAGCCATGATATGCTTCCCCACACAGCCACAGTCACTGGCCTGTGTTTCAATGTATAACTTAATTCTCCGTCAAATCCTCATAAGTCCAAGCAACACTTAGTGCCTCTGCATGAACTCATTCTGATAGCATGTGAGTCGTTCTCGCTCTGACCACCTCAGGTTCTTCAGATCTAATCTTCTGGGAAATGTTCTTGAGGCTAAGCTGACACACTGGAAAGATTTAATGTGGTCATACCAGAGAGGAGGAAAAAAACAGAGAGATGGTGGAATATTTTGTCCTCAGACACATTGCTGATAGGTTGAACAGACCAGGGCTGCTAACCACTTCTTCTCTTAATGCCACAGTGCCCCTGAGGCATGCCTCGGCATTAACGCAGACCGGCTTGAGTGCTCCCAAAGAAAAGCTTAAAAGGGTTTGCAATAATCACCCTACAATAATCACTCTTGACAACTCCGGCATGAAATAAATAGTTTAATAGATGTCCCTGACATAGTGTAAGGTCCCGTCTGCTTCACTTTTCATTATTATAAACTCAATTTTCATATAGAGGAGAGTTACTACAATACACAACTTTGGCTGAAAGTAGCAGTTTCTTTGAGTAAAGTAAGGAAACCTGCTGAGTTTAAATGCTCCAAACTAATTTAACTGGTTGGATTTCTGTACTTCTTCAATGAGGTGAGCCACTAAAAAAGGTTTGGAGGGTCAAATGTCAAACCAAAAGTCAAACCGAATGTCAGTGCTGAAACTAGAAAGATAACTTTTGAAATGACTTCACTTTGAGAAGAGCTTATTTCTTCAATATCATCGATTTGTGTGAGGTCCTTTCTGATAATTGAATAATGACACAGCTGTAACTTTGCCTAAGCCAAATACAAATAACAGCTTTTTTCAGCAAAATCATATTTACGTTGTGTTTTTATATCTCAAAAAAGAAAAAAAAAGTTATTTTTTATTTCTTTCCAGCCAAAGTTGTGATGTGTTTCTGTGCACTGGGTGCACAAAATCTGGGGAACTGGTGGGAAAAACATACTATGATATCCTGGAGACTGAACTTGATGTATTTAAATAACTACTTTGGGCCAACAAGCAGTTGGCGACACTAAAATACTTGCTTCAATATGGCAGATAGCAGAGAAAAGCAGAAAACCTGCACATAAAAAAAAACTAGAGTTAGACCATCTCTGGCCTTTTGACTCGATAAATGCAACAGCTACAGTTATCCAAAGTTAAAGGCATATTTACACCCGTCTGACCTTTCAATAGGATAAGTGATCATTTGAATAAATAATTGACAGTACTCTTATTTGTGCCAGTTCATTTTATTTGAAAGTGAAAAATAAGCTGTTTTTTTCTATTTACATTATAAATCGTACACATCTAAGTTATACTGTGCAAGAAATCTACATTCTTGTGGATCTGTTTGGTACAGAAAAGCCCTTGTGTTTTTTACATTTTCCTGACTGACGAGGCCTAAATATAGATTTTCACCTTGGCTCAACATGTATCAGTCCTTGTTTGCATTACACTATATGCTCTATAATCCACTTAGGTGTTTGAGCGGTTTTATTAGAGAATGGGGTCAAAGTGTCCTTGTGGGAACGCAGTGATGATCCTTATGTGTCCTCACTCCTGAAGACGGGTCAAGTGGAAAGTTCTGTGCAGGTGAAAGGATCTAGAGCCTGACATAATGAATGATAGCCCACAAATAGTTTAATGTAGCTCTTTAAAAGGGTTATTCCTGCTTCACATTTGATTTATTCTTGTGTAAAGTGGAACCTCTCTGCATGGAGCACAGCTGAAAGATGCTGCTCTTGCAGTAATACTCAGAGTGCACTCACGGGGATGAAGCCAGTGATTAGACCAATCGCTCCTGGGGTGTTGGGGGAGAACCTGGTCAGGGAATCAATCTGGCTGATTACAGCACATACACATGCACACGCCTCCACTCATCTCCCTCTCTGTGGAGCCAATCCATCTTACCACCATCGCTGTCCTTTTCCTAAATGACTTCATTATAATTATGAAAATGGCGATGTGTCATATTTTCCTGTCGGAAAGTGTTTGAAGCGCAGCCGCTGATTAAACAGATCTCGGTCTCTATCGTGGCTGGCTTCGCTGAGCTCAGTCATGGAGAAAACTAATCCTGAACCGCTGCATCTTGGAAGGATCCTGACATGCTTTTCCCAGGTCACAGGGTTCTTATGCAGGAGGGGAGAAGGAGAAGAAGAAGAGATATTGGTTTGTTCAAAACACTAGAGCCAGCTTGGCTGTGCAGATGTGAGCTGATATTGTACTGCTGCACATGAAACCAAGCAGCAACAGCCCTCATCTAAATTACCGCTGAACTGTAATTTAGATGAGGGCTGAACTTTTGCTGATTGATTTCTCGGAGTGTTATTTTTAAGCTTAAATAGGATCCAGCTCAGTACTGTAGTGCTGTTTTTATCCTCCATCAAGGGAGAGTAAGGTTGAAGATATGAAGAATATGTCACACCACAACGCAGTGCAAGAGTTCTGTCCCAAAGTCATTTAGGGTACGGCAGCTGATGGCCGATAAAACAACAACATTAAAGCAAAGAAATAAGTTTGTCATAAGTTGACCAAGCAATGAATCAGCCTTCTCTACTTTAAAGGGTCATTGAAAGTCCTACTAAAATTGTGTTCCTGGAGCATCTCTGCACAATCCAAATCAGGTTCAGTGTACTCAGCGTCATGGTTCAAGTTTGAGCACTTGGGTAATTATCAATGCCATGTCACTGTATCATGACCATAGTAGCCATTAGACCCTCTGATAATTTGGCTTTTGCTTCCTCCTCATTGTCAACAGTTCTTCTTGTGCCCGTCAACCAGCAGTGACTGTGTCCAGAAGCATTGTTCCTTGTGTTAGCTGTCAGTCTCATCCACATGAACAAATATCTCTGCATTATCTTGAGGGAATTAGTTTAATTTTACCCCAAATGCCCATTTGATCTCAAGGATGAACTGATTAGAATCTAGTAGTCAAAGTCGCTGTGACCTCACAAAACAAGTTTTAAATATACATCATGAGTTCATAGGCTAGCTTTGACAAAAATGACACAAACAGGATAAAATGATAAGATTTTATATTCAAAACGTAGATTTAGTTGTACTGTTTCGAAACAGTAAATATAACATGACTTGATGTTAAATAAATGTTGTAGATTTTTTTAGATTTATTGAGAAATGGTTTTACACACACTGTTATGGAAAACCACAATGAACGTTTTATTTCTCTGGAACTTAGAAACAGCCTGATCAGCATGATGGATGTCTGGAATAATGCAGTCAAGATGTGTGCTGTTGTGTAAGAGCTGGAGTTTTCATGAGGCTGTCAACAGCAGCAGCAAGGCCAGGACGCATAAACACTGTGGACTGAACCATGATGTAAATGTGTTGAACTGGGTAGACATGCTGTGAATGTGTTGTTGTGGTGTCATTTGTCTCTTTTGGACCAAACAGACTACTGTTCAGAAGTTTGAGTGAGTGGCTGTTACAGTTTTAACAGTTTCAACCCAAATTCACCTTTGATTTTGAAATTGATTTGCAGTCTTTAAAGGTGACCCTACAAACACTGTCATTAGACCATAAATATCTCGGGGAGCTGTGCTTATTGTGACACTCAAAAGTCCGCTAAGTGATTACATCAAACAGGTTTCAATAGGTTATTTTCCAGTCCATAATATTTTAGCTGATATCTAATAGTTTCAACCAGACCAAACTTCAGTTTCTATTTTGAGGTTTTAAGAACAGCTTTACCAGCCAAAAACCTGGTAATTTGATCCTGACATGTTCATTCCTGTGCACACGACCACCAAGTGACTGAAAATCAATTAATGTTGTTTGAAATTAAGGTGCTGAAAGACATAAAAGACCCGTGTCTCAATACGTCTTCGTACTGATGGGGAGAGAAAAGAAATCCAGTTCTCTCATCAACTCTGTGAAACCAAACGACCAGATTCAGCAGAACAGAAACAGCTTCAACATGCAGATCTTAATCTGCAGAGCCCCATTCACTGCTATTGTATCTTAATCAAACCCAGAGACTTCATTTCCACATCTGTCCCACATTTACCCCAAAGAAACTTGTCTGTATCCACTCACTGGAGCAAGGGGTTTATAGCGAGCTGCAAGATGTGAAACTCAATTTCCAAATGTCAGAGGGACCCCCCCCCCCGCTGGGAGAAAGCTGATCACGAGAGAGCTCAGCCCCTGTCACCTCTGGGTTCACCTTCACCCCAGCTGATTAACTCCTATGATGACTGATTGCTGTAGAGAACGTGACCTTTGAAGACGAGGCCCCTCAAGTAAGAGCCAGAGTTCATCAGGCCACCCAGAGAGACATGAGCTTGATACGGTAAAGGGAAAGAATGGATGTTAGTGTGTTACTTGTACAGTTTTGTGTGTCACTGCTATGTAGTTGTCAGAAAGGTAAGGTCATGAATATGTCGAGGCCAAAAAATGGATCCGAACATGATTTGCTTAAAGCCCTTCCAGTCCAAACAAATGACTCAGTGGTTTAAGCTGTGGTGGATTTTTCTGCGTGGTTAGGCTTCGGCTTCTCCCTGGTTTCATTAACCACGCCACTCCGTTTTTTATGAGAGCGGCGTGTCTGTGGCAGATGTGTTCAGTGCAGCAGATAAGGTGGGAAAGCCCTGTTGTTAGGAGGAGACTGGAGACCAGAAACAGACGCTGCTTCCATAAACTGACAGATGAGATAAACTAGTGACAAGCTCCTGACCTGCCTCCTCCCTCTGCTACATTTTATTTGATGATCTTAAATGTTCTTCAAGCTGGAAATGTCACAGCTGCCCTCTCCTAATAAATCAAGCATGTCCAGTTTATTACCATTAGGCCAAGTTTGTCCATTAAATTATCTTTTATTCCCATAATTGCAAATGAAGCGCTGCAGCTTCTCTGTGTCAACACCGTGTGGGTGCTCTGTAATGAAAAACTGGATGATTTATGATCCTAACCCCCTTCACTGAATATGATGCACAGCCCGTTTACAGCATCTCCATATCCTGAACCCTTCTAGGGACCTGAATAAATGCTTTGTGTCCCACAGGACCATAAATCTACTTTTAGCTTTGTCAAGATCTATTGTCTGACGCTCCCTGAAGTGTCTCTGTGGGAGGATCCATCATGATAAGTAGCTGCGTGGTGTTGAAATTGATGAGTGCTAATTGGCATCATGAGACTGCAAGTAATGGACTTCGACGACAGCGTTTTAGTGAAAGCTTAAACCAAAATGGATTGATTAGAAAATAGCATGTGCTCAGCTGCATTCAAAGTACTGATGCTAATGACTTTGACTTTGCTTGGGGATTAACCTTTAAATAAGACTTATATAAAAAAAAACTCTTCAAAGGTCAGTTTCCTTGTATTTAATGTTGACCTTGAAAATGTCATGATGTGTGAGTCATGTCAAAGTGTCAGTAAGAAGGCAAGTCATCAAGAATGACTGCAGGAGTAGTAAATGTATATGACTCTTCTAGTGTCATGCAGAAGGGCTCAGCATCCAAAGGAAAGGTGTTGGATGCTTTAATGTGAAGCAACAGCAGATCAGTGAAGTTATTCCTACTTTTTACTTTTGATGATCACCCCTTTATCATCATTTTTAACTGCCTAGAGACACCTGATCTGTAGTTAGTTAGTTGGCACTAAAGCATCTGGAGTACCAGGCAACACACATCCTGATTAATTAAGGCAGGAATGCAGTTTGAAACCGACACTTATGAAAGACAACGATTTAGGGATGACAATCCAGTGTTTTTATTGGTAACAAATTGATAATGATTGTTCATGCACTTGTGGTGTGTACATGATTGGAGAGAGTGTGTGTATGTGTTTGTGTGTGAGGAGAGAGAGAGAGAGAGAGAGAGAGGGAGAGAGAGAGAGAGAGAGAGAGAGAGA
>JAPZDZ010000024.1:3235973-3270761 GCA_029783805.1 Acanthurus tennentii | reverse complement strand
ATCAAGAGGGAACCACATTTTAATTTCATTATGCAACTTGTTGTATAATGACAAATAAACTTCCTTGTATCCTTGTAAAATGATCAGAAGATGTAGCATTTAGAGAATCACCAGCATGTTAAAAAATTATCTGACATGCACTTTGATGTTTTTGTTTGTTTGTTTTTTTGTTTGTTTGTTTGTTTGTTTGTTTACCCATATGGCTTCTGCTGACATGGAAAGGCAAACTTCATGACCTATAAGAGATGTTTTGGCTTTGCTATTTTGGAGCCGTCATGTTTTCCATCTTTTTACAGTCAGTGGGTAGTTCTATACATACTGTACATGTATTGAGCAGATTAGAAACCTCGTTCTCTGAACAAGTTCCAATAAGAGTTTGACTTGGCAAAAGGTATTGGAGAAAGGTTTTCCAGCATTCTCTGGATTTGCTGATTTTTAGTGCTCCTGTGGCTGCGCTAGCTGGCTCCACCCACCAACACACACACACATACAAAAATACACACACACACTGAAAAACACACAAAGGTAATTTACTGATTTGCATCTTTCAGTCTTTTGATTTTTAGATGACATAAAAGTATCACACTGAATTTTAACTAATGGCATAATTGCTAAAGAATGAGAAACAGCACCTCCTTGTACATATTGGTGGATTTCCCCTCTTCTTCTATTTTAAAATGTCCTAATCTTGGCCTTGGAGGACTGGTCAGAACAGTAGAGACAGACTATTGGAACCACTGGTGCCTTAACACAGAGGTGATCCTTCACTGCCCCCCCACATTACTGCGATAAGTAAGCTGGACCTCTGCGGTGGTGGATGAGTACTTTTATTGCCTGCTCAAAATGTACATTGTAGTATACAATGCCCTCCTCCTGTGTCTGTGTTTGAGTGTGTGACTCGCTGATGTCAGTCACATTCACCTGTCTGTCATTTAGCTTCGGCATGCTTTGCCAGGTCCTCAGTGACGGCCCACTGACCAGCTGTCTTCAGCCAGCCCTCTTTCAGCTCCCACCTCTTCACTGATTGGACGTTTCCTGTGCCTCTCTGGTAGGCCAGCAGGCAGCTTTGTGGCTTTGAGCTGCCTACTTAAAGTGGCCGATGGCTGAAGTTACAGTATCTTTTTCAGAGACTATTTATAAAGCTCCAGTTCCATTATACTGCCTGCCATCCCTGCAGCCTGCCTCCTGGGGTTTCCCCCTCCAGACCCTTCCACTGTCCCTCTGTGTTTGGCCTCACTTTCCAGTAAAAGCCCTTTATCTTCTTGTGATTTGGCTGGTGTTTCTGTCACCGGCCTTGAAAGTCTGCAAAAAGCATTGGTAGTGGCAGGGCTGAATGCTTGTGATACATCCGATTGTTATACTGGTTGCAGTATAGCACCACCACATGTTGAATCTCTGATGTTCAAATGTTTCCGTTCAATGTGCAATGAAAAAAAATGTCCAGCAGCAAACTAGGACTGGAAAATTTAGACAATAATAAGAGAGTCTTATTGACAAGGAGCTGAAATGTCCATTTACAAGCCAGTTAAAACCAAAGCACAGAAATATCTGTTTTCTTTGATAGTTCATCAAGTTGGATCAATGAGGTCCCTTGTTAGCCAAAGAACATAACACAGAATCTTATAAAAAAGGTTTTCACATCAGCATCTTCTTCTAGCACCCACTACTGACTGTGTGACAACTTAAAGTTGTATGTTGCTGCTTTACAGTCTCAGTATTTAGAGTCCAGTTGGATATTGAACAGTGGTGATGTTGATACAAGTACATTTACTCCGTTGCTGTTAACAAGCATACATTTGAGGCATTTGTCTCAAAGCATTTACATTTCATTCGTTAAGCTTTATACTTAAAATGTCTACTTCATGCTACAGTTTGAAGGGGATTTTTTTTTTACTTTTAACTGCACAACATTTGCTTGACCTGTGAAGTTTCTCTGCAGATTAATAGTTTGCACGCATGTACAGACCATAAAATATGATATAATACAATGCATTCAACTGTTAAAAACCTCTTGATGAAGCACCAAAGTAAAATGCTGCCTACTCACATGTAATTATCTTATCATATATTAGGCCTGAGTAATAGAACAGCTCTTGTAGGAATTATTCTTCTGCTTTAAAAATACTTGCATGACTCACTTTCTTTTTACTTGACCTCCGTTATGACTCAGGAGGTAGATAAGATTGTCAACTTATCAGAAGATCTGTGGTTCAGTCCATGATTCCTCTAGCTTGCATGTTGAGGTGTCCCTGGGCAAGAACCAAACCCCAGATTGCCCCCACTGTCTGTTCCACTGCTGTGTGAATGTGTGTGTCTGAGTTACTGATGGGTACGTTTGCACTTTGTAAAAGGGCATCTTTGTACCTTTTCCACCACTGGATTTTAAATGTCATGATAAGTTTTGTCTGTCATAAAAACATCATTTGTTTGCAGACAAGTTCCAAATAGTTAAAAATTAATAAAGTAATAATAAAAAATAATAAATAATAAAATAAACGGCGGTGTTTTCCTCAGCTGGCATTGCCCATGTGCGAAAAAGACAGCTTGAAAATCACACTTTATTTAAAGTGCTGAGCTTCCTATTTTCTTGCTGACAGAAAACTGTCTAAACCTTTTCTCTCTGTTCTCAAATCCTCTGAATTTGTCCTGTTCAAGCTGCTTTGTTGGTTTGGTGGTTAAACATAATTATAAAAAGCTGTGCTATGGCCTGACATTGCCCAGAAAGACATCAGTGTTCTCATTGCAGTCATTTATGAGTAAATTGTAATGATTTGGAGTTCAGAAGGGTATTTTGTTGGTACGCTTTTCTCTATCTCATTTAAAACTGACAAAGTCTACACCAGAAGGACAATAACAGTGACAGGCCGTTAAATCGCCTGCTGTGACTCCTTAAAACAGCACTGTAAATCAAGTAATAGTTCACATCACCTCGGACAGGAAGAGCTATGTCAATACAGACATGACACCGGAAGCAAGACAGTTTTACCTTCAAAATAAAATATATTTCTCACACTTTTCTTTAAGCATGTCGGAGAGCACCAGAGATTTTGTAAAGGCAATTTTTTCTCAAGTTTGATTTGTATATATACCAGGGGTTACAAATAAATTGCAATATAAATCAATAATAGATAAGCAATAAAATTGTACAAAAATAAACTAGCACTATAAAAGAATTTTAAATTTGGAGCACATACTTAAGGTTTTCGTAGCTTTTCACCGTGTCCTCGTTTTAGCAAAGACACTACACTTAACAAATGTCGTCAACGTGGATAAATTGTTATAATGAGTTATGATTTTATGTTGAAGGTCGTCACCGGAAAAGCTTAGTTACTTTGAATGTAACTTGACACCAGTGCTACAGCAGTCAGCAGCGGTGCCTAGCACCCCAACCCCCGGCAGAAATATCACCTCGGTTGTGAATCTCCATATCTCCCTTGGTCGGTGTGGAGCCGGGCGCGGCAGGGCTCCGTCACACCCGGTCTTTAACCGGTGTCCGGAGGATGTTTGCCTCAGTGTGTGTCATATAGCAGGTGAACCGCACTGAAACTGACCGGGTCGCAGTTATATCCCTTCATGTGAGTAACCCTATACTGCTTAATGCCTGTGCTTTGGGCAGGAGAAGTGATACGAGCCAGTCCCACGCCAAACTCCAGGAAAAATATCGGCGGTTTAATGTTCATTTGCTTTTCTGGAAAGATGAGCTGAGGGAATGACATCATTACATGCTTAAACCGACTGAATAGGATCCCATCTCTAATTCAGCATACAGGTGGTCAGTAAATATGACATTTATGTGAAAATAAATCTCAAGTTTTCCGCTTTGGTCACAATATCACAGTGTGTTCAGATGAGGAATGGCAGATGGACAAAACGTATGTTGAAGGAATAAGAGCTTACTGACGATTGAATCGATGCCGAATTGCAGAAGTCCTCAGATAAAATAAATGTCCGTAGTCCTATAATATTGAAAACACAGTCTTACTGCAGGTAAGATAACAGGAAATAGCCAGATTTCTGAATGAAGTTCGGCACAGTGTACTCAGCTCGAGGCGATGGATCCTATGACATCATTGCATGGGCTTTCTCTCAGCAAACGGTCGCTTTTATTTCTGTCACCCCACCCCCCCGTTTTGGACTCTCTACACAAGAATCAAGCCGGTTTGTTTTCGTGAGACACGATGTGACATCCAGCGGTGCCCAGCCGATCAGATGCATCATTGTGACAGCCTGCAGACGTTCGTACTCTACAATTTGCGTGATTTTTTTTTTAGACTTAATTGTGGTCAGGCTGTCATGAAAGCAGATCTTTCAAAGTCATTATGGGGCAGAAGGCAGGAAGCTGCTCCCATCTATGCTGAGCAAGCACAGCTAATCTATTATTTGTGACGCTTCTATATTTTAGAGCAGTGTTGCTATTGGGAAATCTCTCTGACATCATCTCAATGCAGACAAAACTAGCTTGTCTGTTTCACACTGCTCAGTGGTGTGTTGGTGCTAACAATTTCTCTATCCCTCTGTCATTTTTTATTACTGTCTCCATGTTATTGCATCACTATTGGATGTAACTCAGTCCTTCTCTTGTCCTCTAACACCTCTCAGAGTTTGCACTGATGACTCCACTCTGCAATTATCTGCATGTCTCAATTAAAATAAGCAGCATGTCTTTTTAACCAAATTTCATCTGGCATTGGTAAACCATGGTCTGTGCTCTGATCCCTGCCTCCAGGCCATGCTGGTGAAACTCCCACATGGCAGTGTGTTTCTGCGGTAATAATCTACTGTGCTGACAGTAGTGAGGGACAGTTAAGATTAGATTACCCAGCCTGTGTCCTACGTTGCTTTTGAGCCACACAGTAATTGGGTTATGTAGGCACATTTTCTCCTGATCCCTATCCATTGCACAGGCCTGTCGGTCCGTTCATCTCCTCGCCTGTGCCCTCTCTGCTTTCCTCAACATTAATCCCTCCTCTGGCCTCACGTTTACCTGTCTTTCACAGTTTCTACACTCTCTACACTTAAAACATGGATGTGATGATTTTGAGCATATTTTGATATTGTTTGGCATGGTCATGACTGGGTAATGGAGGTTCTGAAATAAAATGGAGATTTAGGAAATTCTCCAAAGAGGTCAGGGACTTTTGCAATGCATTTTCTGAGTTTTCTTCCAATTGCATCAGATGTTGTTGTTCAGCCTAAATAATTGTGAACCTCTGGATATTTTCTGCACAGATACAGCACTTGACCTAATGAGGATGGAGGGAACATTTTTGCAGGACCCCAGATTAGTAATGGAATAAATATTCAAGGTTGCGATGGGAACCCTGTAATAAAAATGCATGCAAATAAGGAAAAAGTTTTGAAAATGTGTTGGATTTCACTGCATACTATTGTCTGTTTTAACCCTCTCTTACCCACCCCCAAGAGAGACAAGCAAGGTCATTCAACAGATTTGCTGAAGTCCTAATGGATGGTTGGTAATCAATAGAAAATACAGTATTACACTCTGTGACTGAGTCATTGAAGATGCTTGTGTACCATCAACTTCAGCTGGTTGTAGAGACAGTAGGGAAGACATTTTTTTTTTCTAAATAAAGACAAAGATTGACATTGTAACGCACTATGTTTAAGAACACAAAAGGCTTTGTTGGTGGGGGTGTATTAATACTATTACACACCAAAAACTGCATCCTGGTTGCATCATGCTGTGAGACAGTATTTTACAACTCTTGAAAGTTGTCATGATAGCAGTCTGTTCATCTTTCATCTTTACATTTTAAGGCAAATGGCGAGTTACGCATGTTAAAGATGAATCTCAAACGAATGAGAGCTAGGATGATGTTGCATTTGCATCGCTTGAGCCAACTTATTTGATGACCCAGTGCCAATGGATTGCACTTCGTAAGAGAGAGGCTACATTTTGAAATACCAGTAATATTGTCCGAGTGCAGCACTATGACCCTTGTTTAATTGGTGCTTTGATATAAATTAAGAAAAGGCCTTTCACATGTATTACTACATTAAGGAATGATTAATAGTTTGACTCTGTTCCAAGTTTCTTTTGTAGAACTACTTTGACTCCCACTTTAGATGGGGTCGTAGAAGAGAATAAACATGATCATAGTCTGTTCTGTTCTTATCCATTGTATTTTTTGTTTTTTGAGACAAAGCCTGATGGCAGTTGTTTTCTGTCTTCTGTCCCTCAGACACAGAGAGCTTTGTCAATGGGAATCATCAGGCCAGCCCAGGCCAGTCCCCCCCAGCTCCTGGAGAGAGAGTCCAGTCTGAGCATAGTGCAATTGTCAGCTCTATTGAGAAGGACCTCCAGGACATCATGGACTCCCTAGTCATGGATGACCCTCAGCCTTCTTCTTCTGAGGGCAAAAAGCCTCCTGGAGGCCAACCCATTCCCCACTCTCCGTTGTCACCCATGGTCAATGGAGGGGGCCGGTATCTGCTGTCTCCTCCCACCAGCCCTGGGGCCATGTCTGTGGGGTCCAGCTATGAGAATGCATCCCCTCCCTTCTCTCCCCTCTCCTCTCCCTCAGCAGCCAGCAGTGGGAGCTTCACTAGCCCATCTCCTAGTGGTGGACCCCAGGACCAGAGTTCTTCTCTGCCACCAGTGCCTGTACGCTCCTCTAGCTACAACTTCACCACCCAGCCTCCACCTGTACCCCAGCCACGGACCATACTGCCCAACTTTAGCAGCGGTGGGTTGGGCCCAAAGGTTCAGGAAAGCCCCAGGCTGCAGAGGAAGGTCTTAACAGAGGCACCTCCAAGCCCCAAGCCAAACCGCAGGGGGATTGCCCAAGATGGGTCTGAGAGCCCACGACAGACTCCTCTTCTGTCCTCTACCGAATCTCTCAGTAGTAGAAACATTGTGCCAAGTAGCCCCAGACTCACTCCCAAATTCCCCCCCTGTCCATCCCCATCGCCCTCCAGTCCCAGGACCAAGACAACCACAGTGCTTCAGGAAAGGCCTGCCAGCCCTTTCAGAGAGCAGACCAGTCTAACTGATTGCTCCCTGACCTCCAACCCCTCCAGACAGCTTTCCCAACCCACCAGAGCTTTCCAGCCTCCCTTGGACCCAATTGTCCACATCATCCAAGGATCCCCGCTCCAGCAGCATCCACGCTCACTGCAGCCCCCTGAAAGCCCTCGTATGGCCAGGAGAAACGTGGAACTGAACGGTGGTGGTGCAGGGGGAAGCAGCATGAGAGAGCTGCCGCCTCTTAGCCCTTCAATGGCCCGGAGAGGTGTCCCAGTGCTCCCGGGGGCACTCCCAGGGACTGTCCCCACATTAAGGACTCCAGATAGCCCCTCAGGTTTGGCCAAGCTTGTCCCAGAGAGTCCCAGGGTCCGACGCAAGTCTGGATCTACTTCTGAAGAGCCAACGTGCAGCAGGGGGATCCGAGCCCGCAGTCCGTCACCTACCTCCATGATGACAGAGGGCGGTGGTGGGGCAGGAGTACGGAAGGCAAGCTTCGGGAATTCTCTGTCACCTGCCTATAGTCTGGGCTCTCTACCTGGCTCCTCTCCTGTAGCCAGCCCAAGGACCCATCGAAAGATGTCTGCAGGGAGACCCCACCCTGGGATGAGGGAAAGGAAGAACAGCATCACAGAGATCAGCGACAATGAGGACGAGCTGCTGGAGTACCACCGACGTCAGAGAGAGGAGAGGCTTCGAGAGCAGGAAATGGAGAGACTGGTAAGTCCCAAACACATAACAGTGTACTCTGGAGGAGAACAGATCTCGGTCATTACTGCATCATTTTGACTTGAAGGTTGCATCATAGGGTTTGTACCGATTTTTCTGACCTGATCTGGAAAATACCAAAGTTGTGTGCATGATTCAAGGTAAATTCGACAGTTCAGTTGTTTGTAACTGACAGCATGTCCTAATCCAGCCAGAGTTTAGGTTTAGATGGATAAAACACTACTGACATTATTGGTCCCCTGCAAATAATTGTTGTGTCTGATAGTAGTTTCTAACTCAGTGTCAGGAATATGACAGCAGATTATTATTATTTATCATTTATTTGATATTTATCAGTGAATCTGTTGGATAACTGTGGATTATTTTTTTTGCCTATAACTTTTCAAGCTGCAGTGAGAAGTCAAACTTTTTAATTTCTTGTTGGTTTCAAGCCAACATTCCAGACACCCAAGGACATTTTCTTTTCAATGATAAAAAACGTACATTTGACAAGTGTTTTTTTTTTTTTGCTAAATGTCTTAAATAATTAAAAATAAGGTCTTGCCAGTGTGAATTGAGAGAAGATTTGACTGAGGACCATCAGGCAGGTGAGAAACTTGCCTCAGGCTCCTTCTGACCAATCTTAAAGAATTTGGACAGAACAATTATCACTAGAGAAGCTGTAGTTTGTGATGAAATGTTGTTAATATTCTTGCAGAGACTTTGTCTCGCTTCAGTCCTAATGACCTCCTGGAAGAAGCCAAGAGGCAAGTGTAAGGATTGCAGTATCTTAATGTTTGTTTGGAAAAGGAGGAGTAACCAGGCCTGTAAAACATTTCAGCGAACTGTCTGTAACTTGGCTGTCTGCTGTCTAAACTGCTGCTGACATGAGGTCTCAGGTTGCCCAGATGATTCCATAGCAACCTCATTGTTTGTTGTTTCCTGAACTGCAAAGAGGGGAGGGAGTGGCGTCAGACATCTTGAACTTGTCTGCCAGTGAATGAAACAACTGAGAAAAGTCCGTATAAAAGTCTTTCTGTGTGTTTGTGCCAGCATCAGAAGGCTTTTGTCTGCCTGCTTGTAATTACAAAATGGGTGTTTTGGAAAGTGTGGGAGTGAGTGAAGGCAGCTCAGCTGGATGACTGAGAAGACATGCCCCGTCTCTGTGCACCAGGTCCTCCTCTGGTCCCTCCTATGGAGACATTTTAGCAAGATGGGGTGACAGCAGTGCCTTGTCAATACACTGAGACTGGGTTTAACCCTTAGCAGTGAAGAGGCTAGATGCTGCGAGGCTGGAGGGAGACCTTCACTTCAGCCACTGGTATTTAGAGGCACAGCCTGTGTATTAAAATAGTGATACAAATATTTTCTCTCTTTCTTTACATCAGTAGTTATTTGTTTATTCTGTTATTTATGTGGTCGTGTCCTCACCACAGTTGTGGACTGAAACTGGCGCTGTGTTGCTCCTGTCATTAGGGCTCAGGTTAGGTTACTATCAGGCATGACTGATCTGATTCAATCCAAGCGTTTACTTCTGCAGACTTTAGAGGGGACGTTGAAAGGTCATTACTTCCTAGTTGTTTTTAATGTCAAAGGTATTTTTGCTACCTCATAGATGCCATGTGTCAGCTCAAAATCACAGGAAGTTTCCCCTGAAGTATTATGTAACTATCTGATTTGAAATAACTGATGTCTGTGGGCTCACAAAGTACCCTTTGAGGATATCACCTGCTGCTCCACAACAGGTAAAAATTTTAACATTTTTACTTTGAGAACTGAGAACTGCGTGTGTGAATCACAAAGTAGATAGATTGCTGAGGTGAAAGAGACTTGTTTTGGGGTTAGAGTCAGGTTCAGGATAACAAAAGGGAAAAATCTCATGCTCACAAATAACTAGTTAAAGCCAAATTATTCAAATCCAGTCCTGCTTTGTAAAATTTGACTCCAAATTGATCACATTTATCTTTCACAGGAATCGTATATATTTTTAAAAATAGTGTGATATTTCAGATGAAGGGGCATGAAATAAACATTGGGTTGACAGAGTCCAGACAGTGAAGTGGTGATCTATGAGACTGAACATCATTATGACCAGAGACATTACTGCAAAAAGTTGTAAAGATGATATCAGTGGCTGTAACTTTTTTTTTTTACATTAGATAATTACTCAGCTTTGAACCATGTCAGGTTCAACCTCTATTTACACACATTTTAGTAAATACTCAGTTACAATTTATTATCAATAATAAACAACTGATAGAGGTTTCATCCCTCGACCGAAAGACTCAATCTGTAAAACCTACGTTTACTTTTGTTTTCTTTGCAATTGTAATTAATCGAACTACTTTGGTAGATAAAAGTTTATATAAAGGCAGAATCCAAATAAATGAATGTCATTGGGACGAATGCAGTGAAGAGTTTTCCACTTCGTCCCGATTTGCATACTTCCGTACTTACAGTTGCTATTTTGAGTGTTGAGGTGCGCTCTCAGTGACGAGTGTGGTAAACACGGCACACTGTGACGCTGTGCTCATACAGTCACAGAGCTGAATGTTGAACAATGGACTCTTCTCACTCTCAGTGGTTGTTATTCTGCTGATGAGATGGAAGGGGATGGACCATTAACCTATCAGAGCAACCTGAAAGCAGTTTTGAGTTGAACTGAAAAACCATTAATGCATCGCTTGATTAAGTTTTAGCTCTTCTTTAGGTAAGACAGTTGCTTTTCTACGGCAATATTTGGAAACTAGCCGGCCTTCTTGCAGCATCATCTCTGAGGAAAATGATCTGTTGAACCAGTCTGTGCAGCTTTTTGGAGATTTAATACTGGGTCTGATGTATCCACAGAAATGTAGAATCATATATAATTCTTTTTGGAAGATGAATCTCACAGATAAAAGAAAAGAAATGTTGCTGCCATGTTAGTTTGTTTGAATATGCAGTAAAGCTTTATGTTTTAACTGGACAGAACAACACATTTCACTTAATACTCATATATTAACATGAGCTAAACTAATTTTGTTTCATTTTAACAAACAACTTTTTTAATCCTGTAACAAAACAAACTGAGTGACATCATTTACTGACATCTGTTGTCAGCCAGAGTTTTTTATCACGAGGACACCAGTGAGATTAGATAAGTTTGTCACAGTTTGGTCTGTGGTTGTACTGAAGCTGAACTGCTGCTGTCAGCAAGTACACTGCTTTTCCAGAATCTGGTGTGAAAATTGAATTAGCTCATTTCTATTTTTTAATAAATGATATTTAATCGAAATCAAGTGATATTTTAGTCAGTTACAATCGTCAATCAAACGTTAATAATTCATTAAGCTCTACTAGACTGCATATCCCCATTGAAATGGAGTGAAGAAGGAGAAATTGTCGGATGTTGAATTTGTCATTTTCAGTGCCGTGTTGGTTTTAAGGTGAAAATTCCAGGCACTCTGCAGGTAAGAACAAAAGGCACCTAGTGGTTTGCCATCCAAATTGAGTGGCAATATTCGTCTGTTATTATGGTCGATATGCTTTTTAATGCTCACCACAAACTTTTGCAGGAGAAATACCAAGTTGTTATCATTCCTGACATGATGCATGATACTGTTAATGTTCCTTCTTTTGTCTATATTAACCTTCACATACACCAGTCAGCCAAACCCTTAATCCTTTGTTCTTGTTGAGAAGTTAATGACCCCAGCAACCTTTGGACTAGTGCAACCAACAGGCACCTAGAGCAAAATATTGACATTAGATATGTACCAATAGGTCCTGGCACAGACGGTCAAGTTTGCATTTATTTCAAGTAAATAAGGCACGCAGAGCTGCCTGAGATTGCGACTCTCTGCCTGAGATTCCTCAGCAGTGTTTTACATTATTGTATTTTTCAAAGGCACAAACTCGCAGCTCTTTGAGCAGGCAGGGCGTGGAGCTGCAGGGCCTGTAATTAGTCACAGCTGACTCACTGTCATGACAGATTTTTCTTGCCCCACAGCGTCTGCATTTAAATCATTTCACACATAGCCTGCTACTCATTCACACAACTGATTACCAAAAAACAAAGTTATGTGAACAGTATCAGAGAAGTTTATTCAGGGAAAAGAGTCTTATTGTGAAATCAACAGGAGTACACAGCTCAGAGGCAGCGGGAGGCTGCTGCCAGACTGCAGCTGCACTCTTACACTCAGAATTACTGATATGCAGTTTCTCAGGCTGATGATGAGCTTTGAATGGCTTTGGGCCTGCTGTTGGTGTGCAGATTGTGTAATTGGTTCAGACCTCATCTGTAATGTATCTGAGATGTGCGACTGTGTGACTATTTCTCTTTCCTTATTGTATTTGTTTTAAGATTTGTAATATCATTAAATTAATAATAACTAGTGCACTCTTGTGGGAGACTAATTTGACTGGCCGACTTTTTTTCCACAAAAAATAAAGCTTCTCTGCCTGAAGACCTTCACAAAGAATTTTCCATCCTGACGAGAAAAAAGTAACAGACAAAACACTGAAACCTTTTAAGGTTTCACACATGATAAAGAGAACCTTTCCATTCAAACATGTGCATCAGTTAGCAAAAAAAAAAACAATACCAGACTGCAAGGACAGGGAAAACTCCTCCTCAGTTCAGCTGCACAGTGTTGTCCTCAGGAGTCTGGAGTTAAGCCCTCTCTAATGACCCGTCTACAGGGAAGACTGTTTCCTGTGTCCATCTGATCCAAGCTGTCCAGCCTGGCACTGCTCTCTCCACATGGCCGTCTGACTGACACGCTGTCTTGGCAAACACACTTGGCATATGAACGCAGTCGCAGCGTGCTTCATCTGTGGCAGACGTACACACACACACACACACACACACAAACACACAAACACGAACACACACACACACACGTGCCATTTCTGCGACCACCGCAGATGACCTGCCTTTCCTGTGATGTCAGTTAATGTTACACTGTTGTTTGTAATGAGCAGATCATATGCTGCCTCGCCTGTTGTGTTACTTTTAGGCTCAGACCAGTGTGTGTTGGGTGTTTTTTCTGTAGTGTAAAATAATGTTGTCAGGACAGTGCTGGGTGCAAGTGGCACTGCAAAACATTTCACCTGCTAAAACACAATAAACACAGTATCTTAATGCAGAAGAGCAAAGAACAAAGGAGCTGGAATTACACAGTTATTTGTGATTTGTAGTCGTTTTTTGAGTCTAACATACACAGCAAAAACCAAATCTCTTCGAAAAGAACTCCTTTTTGATTTTCACTCTAATTATCTTGCCTGACTTTGATATTGTTGTGGTATCTGGTGGGAACGGACTCAGCCATACTCCTGCTGAGAGGCAGATCTGCTTTCACAATCCCTACCGGTTGCTACTGAAGGTCAGTGAAGGTCGCAGAATGCTCAGTGCATCTTTAACAAAGGCCTAGAGGACGCTTTGTCCTGGACACTCAAGTCTCTCTGGACTCCAGTCAGTTCTTTTTGTGGATTTGACCTTGAAATTTTAGGGATGTGCCTTCAGTTCTGAATATTCGTCCCTGGCAGAGATTTGATTTAGTGGCAGTCTGCCCCGTCTCCCTTTGTGTCTGCTCTACTCTGTCATTTCCAGCCAGTACGTGACACAGAGAGAAGACTTTCCTGCATGGCTGGAATCTTTGCTACTGTCCACAAGGATCAGTGCACCAAATATACCCTTGCACTGTTGAGCAGAACACCGCATGTGTATACTGACATCTAACAGTACACAACTAAATATATCCAGCTGTTGGGACACCAAACCTACCCACCTAGACTGCCAAATATATCATGAACCTCTACTGAAGCGATGCAGAGACCTGTACAAGCGTGCTGATGTACGAGTTTCATTCGTTCATGCTGAAGGGGAGTTTTTGCAAATGGTACAGAGGAAAAATTGCAGAGCTTTTTGTGTTTAGACTACAGGATCAACCTGCACATTTGCATGTTTATGTCATGGGTGGTGGTTTACCATCAGGCAGATTACTGTCATTTTTACTGTTTCTGGTTGAAAACTAAACAGGCTCCTACAGATAAGAGAGATGAGTGGAGTCTTTATCTGGGACAGCCATAAATCTGTTTCTCTGTCCATCCAAAGGAAAGCTGCAGTAATCCAGTCTTCAGACAGCATCAACAAATATGGCTCATGCAGATTCTTGCCACTGAACCCAAGTGCCAGATTAGGACACAACTTGTCACTTGATGTACTGATTCTTTTTTCTTTCCATAATGTTTAAGAGAGTTTACTTTAGAGGAGGCAGCTGCCTGAAGATTTTGCTTGATCACATTTTTATACAAAAAGGATACTGTAAGATCTACAGCAGTGCAGTCTGCTGTTATATGACCTCTCCACTAGAGGGGGTCATCTAACTGTTCAGTGCCACTGATGAAACTCACCCCCTCGTGACTAAAGGCAGTGCATCAAATCAGGTTGAAACTTTATTGAAGAGTAAATAAACCAGAAGAGGTAGGAACCCCTTTAAGCATGCTGTCCAGTTGACCTCTACAATGCTGCTGTATGCTGGAAAAATTCATGATGATAAAGCGAGCAGTCGTGTGAGGAAATGAAAATGACAATGAAAACTATGATTAATTCTCAGAATAGATCATTAATTTTCTGTTGATCTATCAGTTTATTTACTAATCATTACAGCTCCACTATCTCTGCTCCTTCATCCTGCACTTTTTGAGGAAAACAATAAATTATTCACATGATTGCAAAGTCAGTACATAGATAAACACAAACACAAATACATCAGGTATGTTACAGTACAGTCCCTTTTTAGCAGCCTCCCTACTGTTTTGTGACCCCCTAGTCTCCTCAAACCCCTTCTACCACTCATTTAAGGAGAGCTGTCTGCAGGTCTGTGCTGCATTACAAACCACCTTGGATTGTTGCCCTTGTGAAGGCCAGTCAGTGCATGAAGCTCAAGTTGTACTTGGTGCATAAAGTTAGCCACTTTGCTTTTCTTAGAACCAGCCAGCAAGTTTCCGCCCACTCGAGGAAGTCCATGCACATTATGATCTTTGACTCCGCCCCTGATCACACAGAGTCCTCACCTCCTCTCACAAGACCTGGGTGGGTGGGTGAAGGTGGAGGGTACGTCCCTCTCCATCTGTCCCAAAGTAGCACAGCCAGTTTTGAAATCACTTCACAGGAGCAACCTGTAAAAGCACAGGGAGTAGAAACATCTCGTGTGTGTGTGTGTGTGAGTGTGTGTGTGTGTGTGCCATGGACCGGTATCATGTGCTGGGTGGCAGCAGGATTCCTCCGGTGCTGAGACAAAGCCTGAGCCGGGAGCAGGCTGTGGTGTATCTGCTCTCTCTAGCTCAAGAGAAGCCAGCCTTTCTCAGCAGCGTGGCAGCGCTCATGAAGGTAACCGATGCCACTGCTAACACTAACAAAGCTCTGCCTCGTGTTGCTCTCTGACCGCATTTCAACAGATTGCTGATGTTCCTGTGATGGGGTCCTCGGTTTGGGTTTGAATAGTGTATGTACTGTTTGGAAAGGCCTGTTTTCTACATGTGATGCTGTGGTTACGAGCTCTCTGCTGGCTCAATCATTAAAAGAGGAGCTTTTAAAACCCTAAAACTGCTACTTTACATGGCAGATTGTATGAGTTGAGCTGCAGAAAAATGTTACTTATGTTGACAGGCAGGTAGACACTCGCTGTGTCAGCTGCATTGAAAAGTAACCAAGTAAATACAGAATCCTGTAATATGTAACAAATGACAACACTATAGCTTCTAAAAGTTACATGATATTTAGCCAATTACAGATAACATGTTGATGAACTAAAATTCTTTGGCCTTGTTTAGCCTGCAGGCCTGGATCTGTTTTTGGTTCATCCAGATTGAATCCAGATAGATGTAAAGAAGTCTGCACAGTGAAAAATAAAAACCAAGCAAATCAAAAAACACCTTGAATGAAATGTTGCAAACTTCAAACCACAGTTTAAGTAGAATAGAGATGTCATTCCAATAGGATTTCTACAGATCCTCGTCCTTCTGAACACTACACAACCCAAACCTCAAGTGTGTGTCACTCGCAACGGGACACAGAACAGCGAGGTCAAACCCGAGTAAAGAATGTTCATCAGGGTGACTGAGCAGAAGCCATGCTGCTGCGAGTAGAACAGTTTGGTGCAGCAGACGAGGTCTGCAGGGCCGTTTCTGAAGGGAAGAACGATGGATCTCCATGTTGTATGCTCTCTGCTTTGGAAAGCTGCATCACCAGCACACGTTCCTGACATGTTGACACCGCAGTTACCTATCCTGAGACGTTTGTGGTGAATGAACTGGAGACACAAATCCAGTCTTACAATATGCAAATAACATTGCAGACAGTCTGTCTTAAAGATGTGTTTGAGAAACAGTTAACTGAGACTGAACAAAGACACAGCCGTGGGTAACTATGCTTCAACTGGAGGCCCTGCTGTTTCCACAGAGGTAGAAAGGAAAAGAACATGGAGAAGAAAGCTGCTATGGGACTCAGTCCAAGAATATGGAGATGTTGGTAATATTGAGATCACTGCAGAGGGAGGTTAAGAGGTCACAAAGTCACACTGTGGAGCTGTCTGCAGAAATGGTAGAAAGACAGAGAACAGAAGAATGGCACGTCGTTGTAATGATGATGGAAGGCAGAGGTCGGTTTGGAGGACAATGGGAAGAATATGAATGTTTGGCAAGGAGAGGATGATGTTAAATGGAGAGGAGGAATTTAAGTTTCTGTAAAAATAAAAACACCTTAAAAGTTCCAGTTTCACAAACCAAACAGCAAATGCTGGCCATCATACATTTGAAAACAGGTCAGAGAAATGAAGTAAACAACAGTTTTCCTTTCTGTAAACTGACCAGCCAATTAAAACACTGAATGAATAATGTGAGCTGCATTGAATGAACTTGTTTTTGTTTGCAGAAACTGACTGTAATAAAGTTTAGCATAATGCATGTCCCCAAACCACTTTTGCAATAAGAAGAAATAGCTCCTTTGTCCAATTTTCTATTTACAGGCAGTTTTTCTCATTATAAACACACATTGTAATTTGCATAGAACTCCTCAGATAGTGACCTGGGTGTTTGAGCTCCTCCAGCCGGACAGCTGGGTTACTGTGTACTCGCTAATGTTGTTTACTTTGGTTGCCATGCTCTCTGAATGTCCTCAGGCTAAACATTCAAATGGATACACAGTACAGCAGATCACATTGTGCCAACCAGCTGCTGCTTACTCTTAGTTTTTGGGGAGTATTGATAATTATTTCTTATGTACATCGAATGGTTGAACTTAACAAAGCTGATGCAACTAACTGCAGATCTTGCAGACTTGGTCTTATCTCTATCCTGTAACAGTAATCAAGCTATAAGCCTGCTTATTATCGGCAGCAGTGTTTAGAGAATGAGAAAATCGACCCTCTTCTGGCCTTGAATCCTTGTATCTGGTCTTTGATGTTCCCGCCTCCATGCTGGAAGTGTTTGACATGATAACTGGAACCCGGCCCTCACTTTAAGAGTTGCCTCCGGGGTTTGAACCCCGGTTAAAGCCGAAGCCTTGGCGGTTTAAATGCCAGCCGCTCCCACTGGGAGCAACTACTCCATAGTTTCATCTTGAAATAAGTGCCTGTGACATCAACATGGAGGTCCAGCAGCTTATTATTCAGAGAGGTTGGCTGCAGGAGAACCCCTTTGTCCTATTTCCCCTGCTTGGCTTTGCTTATGTATTCTACAGGAGTAAAAGAAATCGTGGCAGTAAATAAAGTAGAAGTATCTTTGTTCGGATCATCTGTTTGTTCCTCCTCTGGGATTTGAGCACGATGAACCCTCTGAGGATTAGCGTGATCAAGAATGGGGTTTGTTTTGCAGACTGTTACGGAGCGCTCGCAGATATATGTAGACAATAAGGCTTTGTTGAACTTTACCAGTTTTGTCCCAAAATACTGTGCGCGTGAAATCTGTGTTTACGCCCGTGACGCGGGTACACATGGCGAAGAAGAACACTGCTGCACACTAAAGTTACTGCTCTGATCAAAGGTTCACAGACGGGAAATGGCCCCGGGGTGCTCAGGGAGGGGGAGGGAGAGAGGAGGGAGGAACATTAAAGGGCATGAGAGAAAACAGGAGACACTGACTCTCATGGGAGAGAGGGAGACATGAGGAAGAGATGCTGACTGCTGGGAGGATGAAAACAGGGCAAGTGAAGTGAGGAGACCGTGCTGATTAAAAGGGAAAACACTGATGGAGTGAGATATAATATGTCAACATAGAAAACTGTCTGTGCTATCTATGAGAATAAAAGAGTAGAACTATTTGTAAATGCTACACAGTTTGTTGGTAGAAAAGGTTGTGTTTAGCAAAACGTTGTTGTGTTCATTAAAGAGGAGACAGCTGTCGATTGAATAAGACTGTTCTGAGTTTTAAGTGACATCGTGCAACTTTTCAAGACTAAAAGCAGTTTTCTTTCTTTACATTTTGATTCATTAGCAGTTTAAAGCAGCTGTGTTAAACACTCTGGTGTTTACATACTATGGCCCTACATGGTCTGGTATGACCACAGGAGTGGACTACCAAGTGACACTAATGGATTATAAAGATATGTGTTTGACTTGACTAAAGTAGGCAGAGGGCCGTTGGTCCATTTTCTTTTGAACCATTTTAACCAAAGAAAGCCCAGTTATGTCAAACTAGCCTCATAGTACAGCAGTAGCTAATAGTGGCTAATGTTAGCCAGTGTTAGCCAGTGTTAGCAAGCTTAAGATACACATTTTTGGGTAGCTGAGACTTCTGAAACAGTGCGCTCGCTTCTTGACTCATCTCTTACACCATGTAGACGTAAGTCACAGATGAACGTTTTAGTGGCTTTATCACATCACTTTAGCATGTAAACCCCTTGAATCTCACCATGAGGTTGGCTTGTTGTTGAGGACCGGCTTTCAGCTCACGGCACAAGCAAAAAGTGTTGTTCATGATAAGAACTTGTCTCTTAGCCAAGCTAAAATATGATAAACTTCTATTTTTCTTATGTGCTATATGTGATACATTATACTTAACAATGGCTTTTTATTTTTTATGTGACTTAACTATGAAACATGTGGTAATATGAGTGAAAACAACTGTCTTTGAAATAAAGAGAGTCAGTGTGCCGGGGAATTTGGGGGAAGTGCACATATCTCTCTTCCTGTAGTAGAGGGAAGGGAAGACACGTATCTAGTGACACATTTTTCACATATACAAATGAATATATTCAAGGTCTGACACTGAAGGGGGCATAAATGTAAGGACAACATATTTTTGAGTTGAGGAGCACTTAGACTTTTGGGAGAAGGCAGACCCCTGAGCAAATATAAAATGTGTCCTTGTGGAATATGTGTTAGTATTGCCACCATTGATGAAGGCATGTGTTGTCTGCTGAGGCCTGTGTTACAGGACAAAGTTCTATAACTGTGTTGCTAATTTTAAATGTGTGCAATGTGGCATGAAATAGTCACATTTTAAAAGATCACCATCATCGACAGTATCTTCAGCCTCATAATGTTTGCATCAAATCCAGCTGTCATGGGAGCCACCCACTGGGTGAGACCTGGAGGGCTGCGGAATGTGTGATTTGGTGTTTGGGGGGGTGGATGCAGGCTGGAGCCTGGGGAACTCTGGGAAACAGGCGTTCCTTCACAACTCATGGTTGTCTGGAAGTATCACCTCCTCCCTTCTAAGGGACACTGACCCTGCGCTAAACTCCCATGAATGGGATTTACACAGGCTGTTCACCAATGTGACCCATCTACTGTAACGTTCAATTGCTTGTTTTTGAAGCTGATCTGTGGTCTACAAAGATGGTGTATGTATTCAGAGGACACACTTGTAGAAAAAAATATTGTTCATCATTGTTTCGTTCTACTAGAAATGTATTCAGAAAATATACATGCAAAAAAACAGAAAAACACAGAGTGAGTTGGTTCTATATAAAGTGTTCACAGAAAGGTGACATGAGCAATGATTCAGTCATTGGAGTCTGTGTCTGTGTTCACAGATGATTAAGAAAAATGAGTTCAGTGAAGGCCGACACTGCTGTGGAGGAGCTGTTTGGTAAACGTGGCTAAACTGAGCTTGATGTGTGTGTGTGTGTGTGTGTGTGTGTGTGTGTGTGTGTGTGTGTGTGTCTTTTTGTCTGGTTTCAGACTTGTGATCTGGCTTTTCTCTTTATGCTCAGTGACACAGCGAGGGTCACAGAGGCTGTTTCAGCTGTTAACAGACACAGATCAGCTTCCTGTACACAAATCCAATGTATATTAGGATCAGACCTTTGGGACTGGCTGTGTCAAAAACTGCAGTTCTTTGAATGACCACTCGGGGATGGCTACAAAAGTGAGTCAAACCTCTGAATTACAACGCCCCCCTTTACAGAAGAACTAAGCATGTTAACAGCCTGGTACAAAACACTGATTTGGTCTTGATACTTTATGTTCCTGTTCATGACAACTGCTCAAGGAATGAGTTTGTTATTTGATTAAGTTTTGCAGGACTATGGGCCCAACTGCTTTGAGTGACAGCAGCTGCTAGCGAGGTGTCACAGTCATTAGCAGCAATGTGTATCCTCTCCAGTTTTGCCCTTAACCAAGATCTGGTCACTTCTGGCTCAGGGAGAGGAGGTGGCAATGGACATATAAAAATTACATACATATAAATAATATCTCAACAGATAGAGTAAAGAAATGGTTTATTCTTTGATAGAATTTGTCTTTACATCGGTTTCGCTCGCTCGCTCTCTTGTCTAGCCGATCTTGATACTAACATTCACAGAGGAAATATTGTTTCTAATAATGTTGAATGTGTGCCTGTAATGTGCTGACATGATAAACTATAAACTAAACTACCCAATAAAAATGGCCCTTTGTCTAGTTTTGTAGTTAGCAAGCTAGATCATTTTAAGTAACAGCTAAGGTATATTAAAGGGTTTGTTGGGTGACACTCTAGTAGGGAAAAAAAATACATAAGTCACCATTATGTATAATATTAGTACATGGGTTTACACCCAGTTGGCAACTGTATGCTTTATAAAGGCTCTACTCTTTGTCTTTTTGTTCTGGTGCTATTGCTTTTTTCCTTATTAGTTGTTCTATATTTAGCCAAGGGTCTCTGTTTTTTTCTGAGCAGAATGTTGTTTTGATTATTAAAATTTTAGTGTGTCTCTCTCTTCTTTGTCCTCAAATAACACTGCACGATTATTAGTACATAACCTCAATGTTACGTTGATTAAATGATAGGATTTTTTGTCTCTTACCAGCTAATGTTAGGCAGCCATTGTAAAAAACCATTTTTTTAGAAATCTAATTTTTCCTTGTGGTACTTGTCGAAAGGCTTTTGAGGTCCATGGTTGTACTTTTATAGCATGCTGTAAGTGGAGATGGCAGTTTAGCCATGGATACAACTCAGATTTGAATGAATAAAAAAACTTTGTTTTAGATGTTAGTAGCTTCTCTAAACAGCAGATAACTGACTGTTGCCGTGGATCTTCTGGTCCTGTCAGGGGACGGGGGTTGTTGTTATGGTAGTGTCACAGAGGGGGTGGCACTGGCTTTTTAAGGCCAGTATTTGTTCATCTGTCTTTTTCCAAGCTGTCTCGGCCTCAGTGTGTGGCTCATTTCAAAGTTTGAGCTGTTACTTCTCACAGTGTCAACATGAGAGTGAGTAGACCCAGATTCTCTTTGTTTATTCCATAGTGGGATTTATTCTTATTCTTTTCAGGATAATGTCAGTATTACCTTGTTATTAGCTTATTGTGTTAATTTAACGAGAAAAGAGAAAGCTTTTTTTGTATTTTTGCAAATATATTTTAATGATTTACAAGGCAAACTAGAAAGGCCTATATATGCATAGCCTTAATGAATTACTGTGGAATGATGTTGTTCAAGCCAAAATGTCAGTATTCCCCACTGGGACGTTGGAGCTTGGCATCCAGTAAAAAGGTTTGAAAATAACACGCTGACTTGTTGTGTACCACCCTGCTCCTTCCCAGCCAGCTCTCACAGCCTCAAGGGACCTGTTTAGAGACCTACAGACGCACAAACTGAGGGGTTTGTGGTGCCCGAAGCAGCAACAGCCTCGAAACATTAAAATTCCTCTTGCATTTAAAAGAGACCACAACAGAAAACATGCAGTTGATTTGGAGCATAACTTCAGCACAGTTTGCATATGTCAGGCGTCAAATTTTGATGCTGTGTCAAGTTGATTTATGTTGAGGCCAAACACATTTAATGGTGTGATATCTGTCTGTGATCCTGCTCCTTGTGCAGTGCACAGGTTTGCTAGCTTCAGGGCTGTCTGGCAGTCAGATGAGACAGTGATACTGCCAACCTTCAGTCAGATTTCTTGACATAAAATGGGACAGTCCTCAGATCGCTGAGTGGTCTAATCTGTGTGTATGTTCAAGCAGATGTTAAGTGGGAGGATTCCTGAGTAGTTGTAGACTTGCCAGTGAATGTTTGAAGTGAGACTCTTTTGAACATACATCACTAGTCAGCCCAAAGGGGTCTTTTACTCCCACCAACTCAGTTAAAAGCCAACTTGTGCCAGATTACAGGCTAAAATAATGGTGGGGCTGTAGCTCTTAATCATGCAGTTGCTCCCCCAGTGGCAAAGCTGTGCTTACTGCAGTCTGAGGGGAATCCAAGCCAGGTTTTTATTTGTGGTTGAGAAGTTTTGCTGCCAAGTATTCCTACTCTACAGGAAACGGGGCTTAAACTAGACCGTCAGAGCGAGTAACACAGTGCTTCTTTAGCAGCTGCACCTTGTCCTTTGATAACAAGCAAAGCAGTCTTTTGTGTTGCAGTGAGTAATAGTTTGAGCAAAATGTTTTTCTGAAAATTGATATATTTTAGTGTCAGTTGCCAGAGTTTATCGTAGCATGACGGTAAACCAGTTCAAATTGGATTCAAACCTGCAAAGGAAACACTTTCAGTTGTGATTCACCACATTCTTCATTTAAGCCTTAAAATTAATACATGTGTCTTTTGAAAGAAGGAAGAGCAAACTTTGATAACCTCAAAGGCAATAAAACACTTAAGCCAAAGAGTTTCCAAAGGTTTCCTTACTTAAGCTAACATTAGCCATTAGCCATTAGCCAATGTAAAAAAAGAATTATCCAGTGCCATAACTCAGGAACAGAAGAACAGATCGTGAACACATTTCTTATCTGCTGGGATATTGAATTGGTGACACTAATCTTGGGCTTGTAAATTGCAACTTGACTGGTTGATGGTTGCACAAACCTCAAGGCAGTAATTCATGTTGCTTTGTCCTGTTTTTGTGTCAGACCACTTTTTCCAAAGGCGAGAATGAGCCGTCATGCTCATGATGGATTCAACAAGGCATGCTGTCTGAACTCCTGTTATCAGTTCAATGTCTCTGCTGCCACATATATACATCTAGTCTGAGCGTGTACAGAGGCCAGTAACTTATGAAATTTGATGCTGGCTTCCTCATCACAGAGGGTCTGAGCTAAACACCAGGATGTGCCTTCATGGCTCACAGTGCTGTGTGTCTCTGCAGACCTCATAGACGCTGTGTCTGCAGCAGAGGGGTTACAGCAGACAGCAGCAGACAGCAGCTGACATTTTGAGTTCAGAGGTCATCCTGTTGGCCTGGTCTGCTGGGGTCCTCATGGGGGGGCTCATGCCTCATAGTGACAGCTGGACGGCCAGTCACTGAGACTGACCCCCATGCAGCGCCTCGGGGAGAGGGTAGTGTATGGTGGGGTGTCATTTCAGGGGTGACAGAAGTCAACATAAACGTCATGTCTTGCTGAAACTGAGACTGGGTGGCAAACATATCCTGCGAAGCTGATTTAGTTAGAGACCAAGTGCTCCTGCTGAATGTTAGACACTAGTTTGCCTTTACATGCAGGCATGGTGATGCCAGGATCGTGCTGTGAAACTGTCCATGGTTTTACAGCAGGCAGGTTGCTCAGCACGATCGTGACTTGCCTCTGGTGTCTTAAATTGTGAGTTACCTACTGGTGCTTTGTGCTGAGGACCCCCTGCCCTCTGTGTTTTAGATGGTTCCTCCTTGCTAACACCCTTGCTTTGTCATCAAGCTCTGTAGAAGCCTGATAGGGACCCATTCATTTGACTCAGTTGTTTTAGAGAAGGAACATATCTCAAACACGCAGAGTAGGAAACATGTGATTTTACAAATCATTTTATAATAATGGGGGCAGTTGTGCTGACGGACCTCCATGTATTTGTCATAACTGTGTGAGAAGCCACTGCTTATTTTCTCAGGTCCGTGTGAATATGACATGCCATCGGGGGCAAAGGTTGACAGTTTGAGACTTATGTGATGCAAAATGAATGTCTAATGCTATTTTACTCTGTGGATCAGAAATAAACTTATGAACTTATGAAAAATTAATGGTTATTTATTTCTCACAGTTCTGTCTGTGGATCCGCTGTTCATTTGTTTTGTTTGTCTTCCTTCTCCTCCCCCTTCTTCTTTATCTTCTTGAAAGTGTCCATCCCCAAATCACTACTGTGTGTACGGTCAAATATTTTCTAACATGATAATCAGACAGTGAAGATGTCCCACCATTGCAGCACTAATCACTGTTTATCTTGTAACTGAATGAGTGCAGTTTGCTGACCAACAATGCCACAATGTAGTATGTGTTTCACAGAGCAGCCTCCCTGCAAACCTCTCTGTTGGTATTTACACAGATGTTGGTGTAAAGAATCTTACTCTCATTTGTCACCAGTTGTGCTGCTTGACTTGAATTCTGCTCAGTCCAAAGGGTATTTGGGAGATGATGGATGTGCTTTTTCAGGGTGTGTGCTCAGCATCAGACCTGCTGTCTGCTCCCATGTCTGAGCTGGCCATCTTAAGATTGCCATCAGCCTCAGCGACCAGCACACAGACAGGAAATGAGAAAGTAGGGATATGTTACCTGCCACAGCTGTATTCATCTGATACAGACTAACATCAATATAACAGTGTGTGAACTAATAAGCTCATATATTTGCCCCAAATTAAAATGTGGATAGAGCTAGCAAGCCAGATCCTCACTATCTCAGATGGCTTAACTTCACAGCCTTTCAGTCTCCCCAGATCTAGAATATATGATTTAAAGTTATAGAATTAGCAAGTGTCTAATGATTGTTTTTAGACCCAAATGGTGTTACTTCATTTAAAAAGTCAAGAACAAAGGGTAGAATGAGAGAGGTCAGTCACATCCCGGTCTGATGTCCCTGTTTGGTGGTGTCCATATCTTTCTGCAGGAGAGACAGCGCCTTGAGACCATCCTGAACCTCTGTGCTGAATACAACAAAGGAGAGAGCACGGGCCTGGAGCCCCAAGGATCAGGAAGAACAGGTTTCCCTGGGGGGCTGACCGATGGACTGGGACGAAGACCATCGATGGAGAATGTCCTTGGAGGGTCGCCGTCCTCAGCCACGCTCCGCCTGCTGCAGAGACAGAGAGAAAGTGATGAGGAGAACCTGAAGGAGGAGTGTAGTAGTACAGAGAGCACTCATCAGGAGGTGAGGACATCTCCTGCTCCCAGCTCAGCTTCAGCACTGCACAATGGAGACAGACAGGTCAGAGGGAATGCTTGATTTCCAACAAAGACGCCTTCTGCATGCCACTGTGGAAGCAGCATGTGCAAATGATGTGCTTGGCTTTGCGAAATCAGTGGTTCTTGCATTGAGCTTCAGGTGATTCCATGGTAAAGTTTCTCTTTACCTGAATTAGTTTGACAGTTATCACTTGTACCAGCCAATGCACCTGAATATATATGGTTTACCTCCTCACAATCATTCTAACATCGGCCATTAGAGCTCAGGTTCATGTAGGAGATTCTGAACCTGTTGAAAATCTAATGAAAATATATCTCATCCATAGTTTTACATTTGTACTGAAAAATATCTTGCAAGATTTCTCAGATAGAACGAACATCGAAAGATCAACAAAGGACAAAAACGTTTAGTTTTTTTCAAATCCCATTAAAGCACCAGCCCAACATATTACATCACATTACCCTGTGAATCCTGGGCCACGTCCCCATCTGATGGATGGCCTGTTCATAACTTCATTATACTCTGCTTTGTTTAGTTTTGAGTTCCTGATGGGACCTTGCAGAAAGGCCACCTGATGTTAGTGTGCAATGAGTGACTGCTTGCACAAAACTAGATGTTATTTTCATATAAATTGCATGTATTTATTATTTATTTGTAATTGCTGTAATGCAGAAGATTGTGGATGCATGTGATGTGAACGGTATGATGATGTTCTGTTGTAAACATCAGTGACTCTGCATGACCAGAAAGAAAACATCAGTGAAGGCGGAGGTGTGCGATCTGTGAAACAGTGAAAGGAGGCCTGTACATTCTGAAACACTGACTGAAACCATGCATGACTCAACAAATTACTCTGCACTGCATTTATTATACTCTGAATACTTCCTTCATTTCTTGGAAAGGCTGCAAAACAATTCACTGGCTACACAGTCACAATCCGCTCTCTATTTATTGGCTTCTTGGGCGTCTGGTGGGAGGGCTCCAGGCTGTCTTTACAGTAATGTCACTGCTGTTTCATATCGTTTCCTGCATGATATTAGTGTATCAACCAGCTTTTTTCTGTATTTGTTCCCTTATGTCTGTTTCCTCTGTCGCTCTCTGCGTGTTGTGACAACTAAGGGTCTCCTAAAGCCAGCGTTTCTGGATTTCAGCTATCATTAGTGCTGTATTGATTGATATCCAGTCATTTCAAATCCATTTAAGTGAATTACTTTTTTATCAAAGAGTGCTCTGTTTTTGAAGGCTACAATTTCTACTGAAACTGCTTTTAGATCTGAATGATTCCCCTTAAAACCACAAAACACATAACCAGTCATAGCAGCGATCATAGGATCATTCAAATGTCCCTATGGGGACAATAAAGTATATCGTATCGTATTCAGCAATACTTTTGTGTAAACAGATTACTCTGTCTCTGTATGTATAACAAGCTGCTATCTACGTGTAATAGAAGGTTTGTGCGTGTGTCTCTTCCTCTTCCCCTGGCTTCACTTCTTTTCTTAAAAGCCTGACCTCCTGTGTTCTTCTTGCAGCATGAGGACTCGTCCAGTCCCACCAGCGCAGGTCGCCTGGAGCTGGGTTACCTGGAAGACGAGCGGGTTCGCGTTCTTGCTCGGATCGATGAGCTCAAATCCCGGCTGATGGAGCTGGAACAACAACTACAGGAGTCCAAGCAAGAGGTAGGAAACAGAAAGTTCATGTTCATGGAAAAGTGTCAGACTTTGGCAGATCAACAATAGTCCTAAACTTAAGTACAGAAGAGACGGAGTGTCCACAGCAGCAGTGTAAGATGAAAACAGCTGGTGGTCACAGCTGCATTACTGTGTGTCCTGTTACTGTGAGGAGGTGTGAGGCTCCGGCTGAGACTCTCTGTGACCCTGAGTGACTGTGTTCGATCCACCTTTCCAGGCAGAGATGGAGCGCGCCTTGCTGCAGGGCGAGAGGCAGGCGGAGCTCGACCAGATAGAGGCTGAAACAGACATCATCACTCAACTGCAGCACAAGCTGGACGAGCTGGAGAGCGCCATCCAGAGGGAGAAAGACAAGGTACACAGACCCGCAAAATGTTGGGATCCAGTTTTCACATTTAAATTGAACAGGATGCTTGTTATGGTCTTAAATACTATGACACTTAAGGAGGAAAGGGTACATGCACACACTCACTGCCTGTGTCTCCTGGTCTGTTCCACTCCTCGTGGTTCTTCAATGTTGGCGTCTTACATGAGTCAGTATTCCTGTCTGCACCGAGCATCCTTGTAGAATGGAATGCATTGCACAGCCATGAAATGGGCTGAATAAAGGACTGGACTCCCTGGGTATTCTCTCTTGCATGTTTGCACCTTAGTGGTTTGCTTCTCTGTCGATGCTTCTTTGGGTTTCCGTTAGCTGAACTCTGCAAACTAATGACACTCATTAACCCCTAATTCTTTCTCTGCTTCTTCAGCACTCACAACTTCTTTGTCCCTGATCCACTGTGCTCCCCCCGCTTCTTCATTGTCACTGCATGACAGAACCTGTGTGTCACAACACCTGTAATCCAGACGCTGTTCGGGGACTCTAGTCTTTGGTTCTTTAGTGCACGGGTTCTTTTAGATAAGGAACAAAGGTGCCCTGGTGTTGGACAGGTGGAACTACGAGCATGTTCTTAATATTGGTTAGAGGGGTTCTTTTTTTCTTTTCATCACATGCACCACATTTTAATTGTAGCAAAAAAAGAGGAAGTGGAGTGAAAGCACATTTACCTGATACCTTTTGGTTTGTTTGTAAAATTGTTGTTAAAAACAGCTCATGTTTAAGGTTTTGTTTGAGATTTCCACAAAGTTCCCAACAAATCCAAATGTATCAGTCAGGATACTTGCGTCAGTAAGCCAGGAGTGAAACCTCGGGTCTGACAGCTCAGTGTCACCTCCTCTTCTCCGCTACAAACCTTACAATTTCATGCTCCCTGAATGCAAGTTATCTTATGTGGGATCAGCATTACATGTTGCATGGGAACCCGAGGTGCTGGGTGAAAATTTTCCCTGAACTTGAGGTTCTACTAATGACAAAGAGATTATTGGCATTGTGCTATCAGTGAGCCAGCAGTGTCTCTCCAACCGAGTAAAAACTGACCTGAGCTCTTTAGACTCAAAGGCTTTTACTTAAGCTTGTCGGTGCTCAAAGTCCTGTCAGCCTTTTCATTTTTACACATCAAAATGAAGATTCTATGAGCAGCCACCTGAGCACCGACACAAACGGTGACAGTAAAGTTAGCTGCTATTGATCGATTCTTTGAAACTGGAGCAGCACCTGAGGGACGTGAAGTTTCTGTACTTCAGTGGAAGATCAACAGAGCCGGTGTCACTGCTGTCAGAGCAACACCGTTCAGGATGTTTAAGTGAATTTGTGAATGTTCTGCAGACGATAAAAGTCAACTGAATTTTAGGGCAATTTCTTGCAGTTTATTGGAGTTATAAATGTTAGCGGATAACGAGTTCTTTCAGGATATTCACAGCTAATAGCCATCAGTGATGCCCAGAATGATTTTAACAGTTGTGAATCGGAAGTATTTTTCCGAAGGAATTTCTGATGACCATGTGCCATCTGTGAATCCCAAACTTGTCAGTTGTAACATCAAGACGGTTTAGTACCGACCTGGTGTCCTGCCAAGCCCTGGAACTCTGTCACGCCGTGTCTGTTGCTAACACCATACAAGCTTTTTTTATTTGCATGGCGTGACTTTGAGCTGTGTGTCTCTCTCTCTTTCTCTCCCCTCGTCCATCCATTCTGTGTGTGGGTGTGTGTTGTGTCTTTCTAGGAGAGGGCTAATGTTGAGGCCGAGCGCCGGGCCCTGCAGAGCCTCCAGGAGGGCTACGCTGAGCTGAAGAACCAGCTTCATAACTGTCCCGAGTCCTTGCGGGAACAGTTGCAGGAACAGCTCAAAAGGGTGGGTCGCCAGTGAAACCGAAGCACCTGAGTTTGGTCTAGACCTGCTCTGTACGAAGAGTGCCCCCCCCACCTGTGGACTTCATTTTACAGTAGAATTTTACACTTTGAAAATACAAAACTTGACCCAGTCTGTTGCCACACACCTCTAATCCCAGTCACTAACAGCCACCCACCATTAAGTGAGTCAACCCAGCTCCTTCCAGCTCTGTAGAAAGACACACCTTTTCCAAACTGAGGCGGAGTGAAGGTCTGTTCGACAGGGGCAATACTTACAACTCATCACCAGCTTTACATTTAGAATTTTTTATAATATCTGACATCTGAAAAACACAAGTTAAGGATCGTTTTATCATGTCATGTCTGTAGACACCATGTACTGGACATTGCCTTAAAAAGGTAAAACAGAACTGCATAAAAATATGAATTCAAATATGTGTACATGAGAGCAAAAAAAAAACCTGCAGCTGCACTCTGGTTAGATTGACTAGAAGTTGCCGTTGCTGCACTTCATGATTCAGACAAAGCAAACAAGCAGCTTGTGATGAAGCCAGATCAGGTAGAAGTTACACAGTTAGCCTTTCTTTGCAATAACAGCTGTGTCAAGAGAAAGCTAGCTGCTCAAATTGACCCAACTCGTGGAATTCTGGCTATTTAACATTAAAGTTACATGTTTAAGTGATAGAAATGTTCATTTCATTTATTACATTGTTTCCACAGGAGGACTTACAATGAATAGCTGGCACAACAGTAAAATAGAGATACTTGTAAATTCCTATCAACTATGGACTGTAAACTTTGAAGTTGATTTTCTTATCAACTAACTTGTTTCACAGAGCAGACAAGCAGAACAATGTGCACTTGGTTGATACTGTTTCCCCCTTTGTATTGTGTGACACTATGCAATGGTGGTGTGCATTAAGTGTGTGTGTCAGGCACTATGTTGGTTCTGAGGCAGTGATTTTTTGCATCAGATAATCAGCCTGAACGGTGGTGGAACTGTGGCGGTGCAGGCCTTCTGTCTGTCACCAGTTTGCCAGCCAGTCAGCAAAAATGGAAAAACCTTTTTTCTCACTCTCACAACTTCTGGAGTTGTTGCTCTGTGCGTTAGAAGGGCAGCATATGTTCCAACACTCAGCACATGCCGTTGCACATAGTGCTACTGGCACCTTTAACCCTTTAGGAGGGGCCCTCACACACACACACACACACACACACACACACCCAGTATGTTCATTAGAAGTCCTCTCACAGATGTGCTGTTGCCACGAGCTGCAGGAAGTTTGCCTCCTGCACACCACACCTACATGATACTGAACCCCTCAGGTCACCGCCGAGCACACACACGGTCACCTCGACTGCTCACGGAGCATTCTGGTAAAACGTTTGCCATGTGATACTGTTGCACTGCATGTGTGAGTCTGATCTGCATCTCTTCTGTATAATTGTATAACTGCTCACTAATCAATTAACCGAGGCCCTGACTAGATCATCTGTGTGTCTCCTCGCTCTGATCTGCTCACTTCCCTGCTGTCATTTATTGTGGCTGTTGTTTGGTTTACCACTTAGACTGAAGACAAAGACAAACAGCTGACAACTGGGAGCAGTTAGTGTAGGCTCTGTGTGACAGACCGTGTGATTCAGGAGGGCTCCAGGTAGAGGCTGCATTTGGTTTCACATGTTTGGCTCACGTTCAGAGAGAACACAGAGGGAGCAAAGTTTTACTTGTAATGTTGCAGATTTTTATGATGTACAGGTAGAAATTCAGGCCTTGTTTGCAGACCAGGTCACTCGAGTCTTAGATGCAAAGTAGAAAAATATCTAAATGTAGAACAAAAGTTGCTTCCCAGGTGATTTTTTAGATGTTTGACATTTCAAGTTCTTTTTGCTGCTTGGACCACTTGCAAAAATTAGTCATTTGAATGTCAGACTGCTTGTAATGAGTTGACATTGCACTCTTAGGTCCTTTACAAGTGCTACAAATACTCTGAAGGGCCTTCAGACTCAAACACTCGTCTCTCCTGCTGGCAGAGGAGCTGTAAACCTTAAACTTGTCAGCAGCTGCATAGAGACAGAGCAGCAGCTGGAAGGATGAACAGATCCCTGAGACAAACCTGAAATACTGTGGTTGATATATTTACACTGAATCTGTTACCATGCATCACTGTGTATTTTATCTTGAACTAAAGATTTCCTTTTTTTTCTTCTATAACTTCAGCAGTCAGTTTTGTCTGTTTTTGTTCTGCAGCAGTAAAGTGCTGGAGAAGAAACAAATGACCATCCGATGACTACAAAACTTTCAGTGCAACATATTTTTAATGGCATGAACGTCTCCTGCCACCTGTGTATTACAGTACACACCAGTAGCTGTGCTGCAGTAGAAGCATGTTGTTCACGGCTGTCTGCTTGTGCCTTCATTTGTCCCCAGAAAGAGAACATGTTAAAACTATTTCAAATATGAAAGTCAAGGTCTTTGCTTTGCTGTCAGCTTCTGTGCTAGTCTGAGAATAGTGGATGGCTTCAAAATGAGCAGTGCATTCAGGGTGTATTTCTGTTTATTATGTAACCGCTGTTGTATGTGCGCCTCCACCAGGACGGAGAGGCTCTGGAAGCAGGAACCAAAAAGTTTGAGGACCTGGAGTTTCAGCAGCTGGAGAGAGAAAGCAGCCTTGAGGAGGAAAGAGAAACCATCAGCCAGCAGCTGCTGCAGGAGAGAGCCGAGTACCACAGCAGCGTGGCCAAGAGGAAGGTGAGGAAACACCTGACAGACTGTGGGCCATCTGCAGTCCAACAGTCTTCTGATTATGCTCTGAACAGTATGCTGTTTTTGTAAGAAGTGAAGCTGCCGACGGCACATATTTCACTCACACAGCAGCAGAGAGGGAGCAGCCACACAAAGCTCAGCCATCTGGAGACAGTTTGCTCATGTTCTCACTGCAGAGGCAGCAGCAGTCAAGGAATTCTCTAGTTCTTTATTTACACACAGAGGTTTTAAAGTCGTTTTAGTCATGCATTTTGGTTTAGGCCACTCCACACAGCTACTGTGGTGTGTAGAGAGTTGAGCAGTACTTCCTTTGTTCTTGTGACAGCTTGGATTAGAGACTGAGGTCTTTCTGTGTTTTTCTGTCCTTCAGGAGAAGGTGTCTGCTCTGGAGTCCCAGGCCAACCAGCTCAGTCTGCAGTCGTCTCAGGAGTGTGAGCGGCTGGCCAAAGACAGGACCCTCACACTGCAAATGCTCCAAAAGGTACATGGACGCAAGTTCAGACTCACAGTGGGCTGAAAAACCTCTCACCCAGACTGTGAAGGCACTGAAGGCATTTTGACACTGATGCTGATGTTTGCACCAGGTGCTCCCCAAACAACAGGCATGCCTTTGTGTTTCAGGAGAAGGAAAGGCTGTCGGCTCTAGAGAAGAGATACCACAGCCTGACTGGGGGAAAGAGCTTCCCCAAGTCCTCCACTGCAATGAGAGAGGTGAGAGAGCCACTGAAGCTCTGTGCACACTCACACACTCACAGTCAGTGCTCCTGCACCAACACAGAGGAGCTCTGATGACTTGAAGCTGATTCCTTTAATGGCAGTGATGTGTTGGCGTGTTAACTTGAATCTAACTGTTGGTTTAAATGGACTAACTGGAAGACTTATGCTGGTTATGTGTTCATAACGTTGAGTTGTGGATGAGATGTGCTAACTTCACGGAGCTGTCATTGGATGACCCTGCTGAAGCTCATTCAGCCTTCTGCTTTTTAACTTTCACTCTTGTGGAGAGAACTTGTATCTCGTGTCCCGTACGTCTGCTGTAGACATTAAAAACAATTATTCCTGAACTGTTAAAACAGGAAGTGCTTCATATCAGCGAGGCTGACCTGCTGTTGGAGGATCTCCACTCCTCCCAGCATTCCCTCTGTCGAGCCTCTCCTTCCTACTTACATCCCTCCCCTCCCTGTCAGTTGTACCCCAGCAGCCCTACAGAGGTAACCGGACTAACGATCCCTGCATGAAGCCCGCTGCCCCCCCCCGCTGTCTGTGCAACTCACCCCAAAGGTCCCCCACTGTACTGTTTGTGTCTCACTCACTTCCACTCTGATTGTGCCTGTGACCCACTGCTGACCCCTGCTGGGATGCTTTTTCCTCCAACACATAGTTCCCATCTATGTTGAAGGAGGAGCCAGCGCAGCAGCTTTCAGGTGCAGATGGGTTTTGTCTGCACAGGGATGTAGTGGAAGAGCTGTTAAAGTCAATAGAGGATAAAATGCTAAATCAATGCATTGGAGAAGTTGCTTGTACCTCATGGTGATAACCAGCATCTTCATTTGTTATTCCTTTCTTCCCACTACATCACTGGTTGTTGTAACAGCCAACAAAAGTACCCGTGTGTCCTTCGTGATGCTAAGAAACCTGTTTGTGGCTTGGAGTGTTCTTGTTTGTCTGTGGTCACGTGCACTGTGCACCTTTTGGCTGTAACACTGTGTCGGCCTGTTTCTTCCTGTGGTGCACATTGTCTCTGTGGGCTCCTTGCTTGTGTGAGTGTTTTTGTGCTGTGCATCAGAAGTACGGTGCAGCGTTGTGCTCATGGCCTCTCATCCTGTCTGACCGCTGTCGGCTGTGCGTGCTCAGGAGTATTTGAAGCTGTCGGATGTCTATAAGATGTACGGCAGCAGCGTCCACCGTGACATCAGCAAGCCCGCCTCTCACCGCCGCTCGTTTGCCGTAGACGCTGCATTAGCTGGCACCTGTGAGGTACCATCACTTCCTGTCTCTCTCTCCTGACTCTTTGTTCTCTCCTCTCTCTGCCTCTTTCCTTTCTGCCATTTTCATGTCAAGTTGCTCCCCCTGCTGGTTTGCTGTTAATCAAACTGACTGTACTGTCGGCTGTGCTCTCTGCTGCCTGAGCTGGTGGTGGAAGCAGCTGCTGTCCTTTTGCAGCTGCACTTCAGATCTGTGTCTGTATCACGTGGGCAGCACAGAGGCTCTCATTAGGGTTAAACTGATAACGGTGGGTTTGCTTTCAGGCAAACAAGGGCTGTTTTTTTGTCCTAATAACTGCAGATCCTGTAAACTGTAAAATAACTCTGTTTTTGATTCAGATAGACCAAACATTTGTTGTGTAACATGCAAAGCTGTGTATTTTCAGATCACTGTCAGCACTGTACTACTGCTGCAGTTTTAACACAGAAAAAGGCATTTTGGGAAATAGTTATGTCTGTATTAGATATCTGAAAGTGGAGACTTGGCAAGAGATGAGCAAAGGAAGGAAGATGGGAATGATGTATATTAAATGTCACCAAATCAATACTTTCATCAATACCTTTACTGGTTAGCATCATGTGACCAATATATCAGTTTCCAAACTTGGTTCAGCCATAAAAGGCAATTAGTATCGAACAGTCCACTGTGACCAAACTTCAGACTCATGTGAATAAAAATCCTGACAGGTTTTCTTTGGTTCCCAGTGATGTCAGCTCCAATAATGTGACCAAAACTTGTTCTAATTATAAATACATGAAAAGGGAGAATAAGCATGTTGCTGCCAGTCTGTGAGGGCTGTTCCTGAAGAAGCCTCATGTATCAGTTCAACCCTTCTGACTGTGTGCTGTGCTGTGCTGTGCTGTGCTGTG
>JAPZDZ010000024.1:3223017-3235873 GCA_029783805.1 Acanthurus tennentii | reverse complement strand
GCCAGTTAAATCAGATGTATGGGATGCCAAAGGTGGAGTCATCCCCTACCTCTCCGCTTCGCCAGCCCCTGCAGTCTGGAGCTGTAGACCCCGCCTTCTCCTGCCTCTCCTCCCTCCACGGCTCCTCCCCCTCTCTCTCAGTGGAGGTGTGTGCTGTCTTCCTGCCCTCCATCCCTTCTTCCCTCCTTGTTTTGGCTGCATTTGTTTACAAGCTGTCAACAGTTCACTTTGAAAGTTGTTTCTGAAAAACTGACATCAACATCTTACAAAAAGTCCTGTTGTGTTGTGATGACTTTCCAGTGTGAATCCATCTACATACTAAAAACCTGCCCAGAGGTGGTTATGTAGTTCAGATTTGGGACATTAGCATACTTTGACCTGGAGTTATAGCGCCTCCCTTGGGCCGATCAGTGAAGTTTTGAAAAGGGAACAACAGACAGCTGTTGAATTCATCTGGTTGTCAAAGATATCACGTAGCACAGGTTTGTTAACTCTGTCGGGATCTGAAATTTGAACATAAATAACATCACCTCTCAGACAGATGTAGCTCTCTCTTGTGGTCCTGTCAAGTATTTTCCAGGAGAGTTAACTGACACTAAATGAAGGGACACACAGCAAAAGGAGAATCAGCTGAAGATGTTCTGGGCTGAAACTGCTGTAGACTTTTGTCTTGTCCCTACAAAAGCCGGTGGAGACTCTGTGACCCTGTGATGAAACCGTGTCTGTCAGAGTCGGGAGCTCTTTCTGTCTGCTGTACTGCAGGTTTGCCTCAAGTCACAGACTCCCATTGTCTCCAGAGATCCACCAGAATTTGCTTACAGTCTCTCTGCTGACTTCACTCATGTAATCCATTACATTTTACACACATGTAAGCACATTTTCTCATCAGTGCCTTTGTGCCATCAGACTTGCTGCTGTATCAGCTGAACTTGAATGACACGAGTGTTTGCAGCAGCTGTTTTACATCAGCAGCATGTCTCAGTCAGCTGTTTGAACAGAGTAGATATTCCTCAGAAACTCAAAGGACACATTCATGGCAGCAAGAAAACAAAAAATCTAGTTTTATTCTTTGAGATCATGTAAAGTCTAAACTGTAGAGACACTGCATGGATTAGACTCCACGCAGCTGAAGTGAAGTGAAATATAAAATGAGATGAAAACTCAAACATTCCTGTTGGAAACTGGGTCATCTCAGCAGCAGTATGGAATTAGGATACCAACGTGTAAAATAGGGATATGGCAGCTGGAGGGTACAGAGCACAATGCAGCTGGCAACACTGACGTGTTGGAGAAAGAAAGTGTAATCACAGCCTTCAAGGGTGTATGAAACAAATGCTCCTCTCCTCTTCCTGCTGTCTCTGAGTGCTTTCTAACCTCCTCTTGTTTTCTCTTTTTCCTCTCGTCCACCTCTCTTTACCTCCGTGTGCTGTCCAGTACCAGTCTGAGGGCAGTAGGCCTCACCTGTCCAAGCTAGACTTAGAGCAGTGGTACCAGGAGCTGATGGCTGGCTCCGGTCAGCTCGGCCCTCCTTCTCTGCCAGCCAAGTCCTTTTCAGGCCGCAGGCCTTTGCTGCAGGTACAGGGCCTTTCTTCTTCCTTTCTCCTCATTTTTCACACTCATTCTTCTGCTATATTTGTGTGTGTGTACTGTTAATCCTCTGCCAACCTTCAGCTTGCTTCATCTCACATCCAAGAAGCATGTGTGTTTGTCAAAGAAACAGGGAAAAATGTGTTGGTGTGAGGTGCCACTGCACCTGCATCACACAGAAAAGATCATCTGGTTTGAATCCACACAAAAACTACGAGTTTAAGCTCCAAGATGTCAAACAACTCTGATGAAGAAAATAATGCCATCAGGTACAGAAAGTGTATCTTCATTTCAGAGCTTTTGTTGTGGCTGGAACTTCCCTGTTTGCTTTAATGTGAAACAAGAAGTCAGTGGATTGGAGTTGATTTCAGCCTGTAGCAGTAGAAGAAGAAATCCACAAACTTCAATCGCCACTTAAAGAAAGTTAGACTGTGTGAAGACTTTCAAGTCTTTTCTTTGAACAGCAAGTCATTACACAAAGATGCTCCCGCAGTACATAAATGCAGCATTAAGTTAAGTGGGCCTGATCAAAGAGCCGTTCACTGAACGGGACCGGGCGGCTCCTCCAGGTGTGTGTGTGTGTGTGTGTTTTGTCTGTTGGCTCTTTGATATTTTTTGTCAGCCTTTGATACTGAAATTTAAACTGCTCATTGAACTCCATTTATTAATCCCAGCTTTGTATTTTAACAACATCAGTGTTCAGCAGCACTCACAGCTCAGTGCTAATCATGCTTTTTAAGCCGTGCTCTCCTGCAGGTGCCGGCAGCTCATCCATGGTGGATTTCACCTGAACTTCTAACATTGTTTTAAAGCACTCCATCTCCAACAAGGCCCTGTTTTAAGGTCTTTTCACCACTGCCCGACACTGATCTCTGTGCTCTTTGCATCCTTCCTCTATCAGGTGTTCCGCTCAAAGCTGGACACTGATCCGGGCCTGTCTCTCCATCAGCCTAAATCCGGCTCTGCTTCCCCTCTGCAGCACGGAGCAGCAACACTGGGACGCAACATGAGCTCAAAGGTGCACAGGTTGTTCCTTTTCAACAGGTACAGTGATGTGTCCATCAAGCTCTTATTAAGGCTTAACCCTTCGTCTGTCTGTCTGCTCCCTCTGATGCAACAGAGCCCCCTGCTGGTGCCCAACAGCACAGGCAGTCTGCCCAGGAACCTGGCTGCAACCCTGCAGGACATCGAGACCAAGAGACAGCTCGCCCTGCAGCAGAAAGGTAACCAGCCTGCTCCACCCCGAGCTTTGTGTGACACAAACAATGATTAATGATTATGCAATGATTGTATACCTAATAACTAACTAAGTATGCAAATATGTGAAAATGAATTGATGCCTCAAATCATCAACTTGTTACTGCTAAATGTTTTGTTGTAATTGAAAGCACTCATCACTCATGTATATGTTGTGCCATAGTTATTCACGCCGTAAATCAACACATGCTTTCTCAGTCACTTCTCATCCGCTCGGTCCCAGTCTCCAGCTGGGAGCCTGGGACCCACAGAGGGTTTGCACAGCCTAATAAGCACATATATGTCGGCTCTCACAGTATGTTTATTCAAACCACAAATATGTTGTAACTCAAGTTCAGTTTCATGCAGTGACGATGCTGTGGTCAAGGTCCAGTGAGTTTCAAGCACATAACCACTTGGTCAGGGTTAAAAAAGACCCTGTTTTGGCTTTAAATACCTGGTTTGGTCGCCACAGACACAGCCGGCTGGCACAGGAAGCACACAGCTATGCTGAACAGAACTTCTTGGCAGCTGTCTCTGCCACCGCCCCCCAAGCCACTGCACATGAACTCTGAACTGCATCACTGAACTGCATGGATACATGTTGTAGAACTGCTGACATGATATGTATGTAACACTGAAATCAAACATTTCTGTAGTTTTTCAAAACATGCAGCTTCTGGAAATTGGGCTGGTTGGCACGATAAATGTGAAGTATTGCAATACAACGGAATAATTGTTGCACAAATTTCAATTTCTCAGTTTTTCTTGGATATTTCTGCCTTTTCAGGCCAATCACTTTTTCATTTACTTTCAGAGAACCCAAAATGAGAAAATTTTAAGTCCAGAGAGCTTTTGGAACTGGTTAGTACCAGTGTGAAAACTATTCTGATGTTAAGGAAGCTCCATGTTAAAGTAAAATATCAGCACATGTTCCAGGAAACCCTGCAGCAGACAGCTGTCATCGGTTAGCAGAGCTTCAGTGCCTGTCGGTGTGTGTGTCGTCAGTGATGCACACTCCTGTGTTCATTAATTAGAAAGTGTTGGTCAACTGTTAAGCTACTTTTCTCCATTAAGTTGAGTGTGTGTGTTAATGTGTGTGCATGTGTGTGCATGTGTGTGCGTGTGTGTGTGTGTGTGTGTGTGTGTGTGTGCATGTGTGTGTGTGTGTGTGTGTGTGACATCAAGGTATCAGTAGAGTTTTGTTCCTCATGTCTCTGTGATGTCTGACTGAATCGAACAGAGAAAAGCACTCTGGTTTTTTAGCTCTGCAGCTGACTGCCACCCGTGGGTGCTGGGTTGAGAGTCAGTCACATTTGTCAGCGTCTGCCGTTCAGGTTTTCCTCATGTCTGTCTGTCTTTCTGCCTCTGTTTGTGGCCTTGTCTCCTCCTGCACTGCTGCCCCACAGAGCCCCAGACCTCCAGACAGATCACCATAGAGGGAAGCTCAGCAGGTAGACGGATCGCTGCGTCCGGGAGTTGATGATTTCTTCTGTTTTTTCATTTTCTTCTGAGGGATTCATCCTGTTTGTTTAACTAATATGTTTCTGTACTTCACATGTAGTGTCTGAAATTAACAGTCTCAGTCAGCACAGGTTCTCCAGGGAGGATGCTCTTGTCCAAATGTCACCCTGCTCTGATATTGTTGAACTCCTGAGCAGTGATAAACTCATGTGTGAGGTGCATTCAAAAGGTTTCGAGATTAGCAATGTGCACGTAGCTGGTGCAAACAATAAGTTGTAGTTTTATGCCTTGCATTTTTACCGTGGACCTGAAACTTGGGTCTGTGACTGCAACCTGGGGACAAACTTCATTTCTGAGAACAGAAGGAAGTCGTAGGAAGCTAAATGCAGTGGCTGAGGGCGCTGAGGAGCAATGACTGTGTGAGCATTGTTATGGGAGAGAAATGCTTTTCTAATGTTAGCGCTCCAGATGTTGTGGTCGAGGGCCCAGCTGCCATCCGGCCAGAGCTCATGTTGTTCAGAGTGAGTTTTCTCCCTCAGATGATGATGATTAAGCCATGAAACTTGAAATACTTGATCATGATTGAAAGGCTGAAAGATACACTCACGTAACTATGCGGTGCATCGTTAACATGCAGCAGAAACTGTCTCTGAAACTTTTGATTGCACCTTTTCTTAATTTATCATCCAGATAAGTTAAGTTCCTACTAATTTGTGGCTGAATAGCTGTTCAGAAAAAAGGAAAGTAAAGAATAAGATACCTGCACTTTGCAGAGAGCATGTAAAGCAGCCAATCAGGAGTCAGTCTGAAATCTTCAACATAGGTAAAGACCAAAGACTGCATGTACCAAAGAGATACAAGTCTTATCCAAAACTTAAGCCAGTCAGGCAGGTTTCTCTTATTGATTTATCCATCAAAGGCAGCGTTTACCAGAAGTCGATACTTGACGGCTGTTAATTTCAGATTCTGTCTTCACCTCTCTCTCTCCTCCCTTCATCCTCCTCCCTCAGCCTCTTCCATCTCTGGTGTGTCATTAACTCCTCTCCCTCGAAAACTTCTTTTCATCTTCTCTTTTGTCTATAACATCGAACAGCCTTTCTTCTTCCATCAATCTTCTATGAACGTTCCTGCTGGTGGAGAATAAATCTTGCATGTTCAGCGTTCAGTGAGCTCCTCCTTTAGAGTTATCGACCCGGGCACTTCTTTCCAGAAAGGTTTGCCTGTTATCAGGTGCACAGCAGCATGGGTTTGAAAAGTCAGGTTGATACTGAGCTTTGTGGTGAAGGGACCTCGTGGGTTTTTGCAGTCATCTTTGAGCTTCTGTCACTGAGAGAGCACATACTTGTATGTGTGGTGCATGGTTCATCTCATAGTTTGGGGGCTGGTGCTGGTTGTGCTATCAGAGTTTTGGGGTGCTTGGCGTGACCTGCTGTGTAGCTGGCATGTGGGTTTACATGTGTCGATCCCTCAGCCCTGAGGGGGAACAGATGGACCTCTGCTGGCTTCTTCTTGACCGCCTGCAGGTTGAAAGCTCAGTCATTGCTCCATCTCCAACTCTAGCTGAAAATCAGAGCGTATCCACTGATCCGTGCCCTCCTCCCTCCAGGTCAGCAGGTGATTGAAGAGCAGCGGCGTCGTCTGGCCGAGCTCAAACAGAGAGCGGCGGCCGAAGCTCAGTGTCAGTGGGAGGCTCTGCACGGCTCCCAGACCCACCTCATGACCTCGTCCTCCTCATCGCCCTCTTACTCTCCGGTGATGGCCTGCAGCCCCGTGCTGTGCCACAGCTCCGTAGGTCCTCCCCCTATGGTGCACCACTCCATCCTGCACCACCAGCCCCCTTCAGCCGGAGAGCAGCCCTACGACACCCTGAGTCTGGAGAGCTCCGACAGCGTGGACACCAGCATTTCCACCGGGAACAATTCAGCCTGCTCACCAGATAACATGTCCAGGTAGAGCAGAGGGAAGACTAATACTGACCTTTCCTTCAGCCCCGTCTCAAACCCATGAATCTGATTTCATGGATTTAACATATGAACATATTAACATATGTATTCCAGGATTAATCCTCTTGCATCATTTCTAACTGAGGAATCACACTTTCAGCAGCTGAAATCACTAACTGGCAGCTTTTAAAGTGAGGGCCAATCTTACATCGCAGTAGCAGTGTTGGATATGAGCACTTTCAGTCTGAACGAGTCACTGTCCACATTAAAGTCTGTACGAGAGTCTCATAAGTTAAGAATTATCCAAGTCAGACCCTAAAACACACACACACACACACACACACACACCAGGTAGAGTCTTTGTCCACATGTCGTCTCATTTGTAGACCATCTGTTAATGCAGACAAGCTGTGTGTGAAATTACTGCAGAACCATCAGTCGTTCAGATAACTTTAATGGCTCGCTGGAGTCCAATTCCAAAAACAGTTAGTCATTTAGTTGGAGATGAATTGAATGGGATTTGCTCTATAATGAGCAGATCACAGCAGAGACAGAAATGATCGAGCATGAAAGAGTGAGAGTTAGACATTTGACGCTGTGCTGATGAAAGACATCAGGACGGGCGGAGGATGTCTGTATTTCAGATCCTCCCTGCACAGGAGCGTTCATTGTTTAAGGGTTAGTTTACTGCGGCTCTCTCAAGGTTCTGGAAGAACAGTCCAACACATGAAGTTTGTCTTCTCTCTGAAACTGCTGCTGCTGACGTCGCCACCTCTGACAAAGTGTGTGACGAAGGTCAAGTTTCCCAGTTTGTACAGTTCAGACACACAACACATTGAAAGCCTTATGTGACTTCCTGGTTTGTTTCCTTCAGTAAAGTCTGTGTTTATTAAAGTGTGTTTGGCTGTTGCTGATGTTCCCTGGGATTTGAAGGAGACTTTGAATGTTTTTTGATGCTTTTTCAGAGGCTGAAGTAAACACTCAAAGTTTTTTTTTTTTTTTTAATCTGGAGGGAACTAACTTCACAAATACTGTCACCAAACGTACCCACAGGCAATGTTTGAACCCTGTGTTGGAGTAAGAGGTCGGCAGAGTTGATATGCAGTGAGGAGTTGTTAAATGAAGATGAAGGTGTGCTAACTCTGTGCTGTTGTGTTTGACTTCAGTGTTGGAGGAGTGGACACGCTGAAAATTGAGGAGATGGAGAAGATGCTGAAGGAGGCGCAGCTGGAGAAAGCCAGACTTATTGAATCGCGGGTAAGACACAGTCCCCCCCGGTGATGGATGAGAGTTCTTGCAGAGTCAATAGCATTGAATGTGAATCTGAAAAAGTAAAGGGAGGCTCTCGTGCATTTTCATTGGCCTCCATGTTTGGAATGACTTCTTGTCTTTGTGTCCTGATGAAGAAGCTAAAAAACAAAGAGCAAGAAAGAGGATGGAGTCAGTGTTCTGGTCTGAAGCTCTGATTCCACACAGGGATCAGAGGGGGGTCGGAGGGGGGGGTCAGAGGGGGTCAGAGGGGGTCAGAGACATTATTAATTTTATCCAACTGTCCTAATATTTGTATTTACCCACTTAGTCATCAGATCTGCTTCAGTAAAGGTTAGCAAAAGTCTTATTGTGATTTTTTTGTTTGTAAAAGCATCATTAGTATAAATACTGATTGAAATCTGCACCCGTCCTATCATCAGACGGTGTAGATCAAAAAACAAAGAAACCAAAGTCACCACAAAGCCCCAGAGCTGATATACAGCTGATCCAGCTGTGCCGCCATCGTCACAGACAGACGTTACTTTAGAGAACTAAACAGAGCTGATGACGACTCATTTCTTTAAAAAAATTTTCCTCATTTCCTGTCTGCTTGCACTTTTCCCAACATCTCTCCCACCTGTCCTCATGTGTTAGATGTAGGAAAACAGATGCAAATGAGAGAAGCATAGATGCTTTAATGCAATTGGCATGTGCCCTGTGAGGTCATCACCATTCAGATCATGGAGAATTTCCCTCATCGAGTGTGAGGGTCAGGCTCCGAAAGAGTCAGTGAACAGGATCTGTCAATATCAGATTAAAGACAATATCACTTTCATTGTTTTTTTCCTGCCCCTGGTTGCCTTTGGCCTTCTTTGTTAGCTTTTTTTTGTCTCTGCAAAAATATACTCTGTGTGTGTGTGTGTGTGTGTGTGTGTGTGTGTGTGTAGATCATTAGTTCTCCAAATAGCTAAAAGCTTTCTGTTTAAAGAATCAATCACTGTGATGGAGCTGCACAGTGGCCAGCAGCTCTCAGCAGGGGAAGATGTACATAAATGTATGAACGTCAAGCTGAGTTCTAGGTGGGAAAAGAAGAGCGCATGTTCTCTGCAAAGCCCTCGCACAGATCAAAAAAATATTTAATGAAAGCGCTCTCCTTAAGGAACGAGAGAGCCTGGCTCGCCGACAGATGCTGGAGGAGGAGAGGAGGAGGAGGGAGGAGGCAGAGAAGAGACTGCAGGATGAAACTTTCCACCGGCAGCAGCTAGTGGAGAAGGAGGTCAAGATGAGGGCCAAGAACTTCTCTCAGGTCAGTCAAATGAGACATAATGCAGTCTGCTTGGTGTGAAAGTGTAAAATGAGTCGAGCAGTGTGCTGAGAGCACGGCAGCGTTCCACACACATTCACACAGATTGTGAGGGCGGACGCCTGGATTTGTTAGAGTGACGCTTCTGGTTGGTCGATTTTTTGGTGCCAGTATTCAGCATCCACACATCTGACCGGTTTCAGACCAGAAGAGTTGTCAAGTTGTCCCTCCTCAGTGTAAACCTGTGAGAGCATTTTTTCATCACAGGGCGAGACTGAGATGTCAAACCTGAAACATTCAGATGAGTCGTCCCCGTCCTCAGTTCACTTCATTAGTAAGCAGTCAGGACTGGCAGAGGTGACATCCAGCTCTCTGCCGGTGACCCTGCTGTCCTGGTTGTTTATCCTCTTGTTTGTGTCCGTTGGTTCCCCCAGGCTCGTCCAATGACGCGCTACCTGCCCATTAGGAAGGAGGAGTTCGACCTGCGCTCCCACGTGGAGTCGTCGGGCCACAGCGTGGACACCTGCTACCAGGTCATCCTCACAGAGAAGATGTGCAAGGGCTACCTGGTGAAGATGGGAGGCAAGATCAAGTCCTGGAAGAAACGCTGGTTCGTCTTCGACCGGCTCAAAAGGACCTTCTCCTACTACGTCGGTAAGAAGTGTGAAGACACTTGACTGCTCTCCTTATTTCTAATGTTCGGTGCTGTGGGATCGTTACTGGTTGTTTGCACTCTGCACTCCTCAGAATAGTCAGGAGCCAGGTCATGACCCCTAGGTCATGCTTTTATGTTTCATCTCTGGCTAAAAAAGATCTGGAGACATTTCCAAAAAAAGCTCAGCTAGAGAACCCTCCTTTTCTACCTGCAGACTTTCTGAAGATAAGAAACTACTGTAGCTCTGCTGGGAAAGTTTCCCTGGGATAATAAAACTACAAGGAGAACAAGGAGCTCGTTCCTGAAGTCAAAGTCAAACATTAAAGCAGAACGAAAATGACACTTTTGTGTAGCTCGTCCATCAGTAACACACACACCCTCCTGTCAGCCTCCTGAAGCACACAGAGTGTTTTTATAGGCTGTGTGAGCTCTTGAACAGGACAGTGTGTGACAGTGGAAGCTGAGCTGTTTGACAGATGATTCCACAGATCTGTTTGCAGATTAAAGATGGCACAGTTTTTACTCCTTTTTAGGAATTTATTTCATCAGGGGCAACAGAGCACATGGCACAGACTCCAGAGACTCCTGTAGGTCAAACAGGGCTTCCCGAACATCGAAACTCCACTCTGTGAACAATTTAAAAGGAGCTCAAATATTAAAGCCCAAAACAACCCAGAATGCAACACTGTGTGTATGAGATAATGTTATAGAACAGTAGTGCTTAAACTGATATTAAGAATATGTGATGGTGTAAATACATAAATGTCTTTCGAGCATGAGCTCAGGACAGAAATGTGGTCTTCTGTTCAGGCCGGCTCGGTAAGTGTTGTGCTCGATTGGCCGTGAAGTTGATGACATACACCAGGACACGCCCCCTCCACTTTGCTGCTCGGGCTTTTTGTCTGAGTAGAGACGTGTTTCCCTTCTCAGTTCAGCTCACAGGCTGTAAATGCAGATGGATGTAAGGTGTTTCTCTCAGATGAGCTCTGGGTCATCAAACATGGCTGCTGGTCTCTCCTCCAATGTTACTAAAGTACCAGTGATCAGGCGTGTGGACAAAGTGGTAGCAGCTCTTAACAATATGATGCAGTCCAACATGTGGACATTACAAACTACAGACTCAACAAACACTTAGCCTGGTAATCCTCTATAAAGCAGAGTTTTAGGGTGCATTCAGTGGCTCCCCTGCATAGGAGGAAAAAACAAAACTTCAATAAAAAAAAGACAAATAAGTCCATTGAAAATGTCACTTAATTAAAAGTATGTTGGTGTTATCACCAAAATGCACCTAAAAGTACTCAAAAAGCAGAAAATTTCCCCTGTGAGTATTTTATTCCATGGATTACAGCATGTTTTAGTTAGGCAGTGATTAACAAGGCCCTCTGATTTATTTTGAATCTTAATCTGTGACAGAAAGTGACTTGAATTGGTTGACAAATGTAGTGAATCAAAACATACAGTATTTCTCTTTGACGTGCTGTATAAAATTAGAAATAACAAAAATACTCAAGTACACAATAAGTACCTTTGTGTTTAAATACAGCGCTTGTTTTCAGGTACATTCCTCCATTGACCACTGCATGTGAATGTAGCATCTGTGCAGCACTCGTGATGCATTCACTTCCTTTGCATTAGAGGACTCAATGCTGGAAACCTGTTTATTTCTGTGTCTCAACACTCAGCAGCATTAAAGAAACATCACAGAAACTTGTTGGAAATGTCGGAGGCTCCAGTTGTACGACGGTAAAGGAGCTGCAATGAGCCTAAAACATTTAACATATAAAGTGGTAGAAATTTCATGGCTGGTTGAGTGGCAGGCAGAACATGCGACCTTGAGCAGCGGTACATGCAGCGCGGAGCGTGCACGGTCGTGTAATTTGCCGGTGCACTGCGAGCTCTGGGACACTTGTTCGCTGTCAGGCCTTTGAAGTCCTCAGAAGGTTCTGCTTAAAGCTGCTTAAAGCGTACCTTGTTGAAAGCGAGCCAGGGTGAGGAGGTGTACTGAGATTACTTTGGCAGTAGTTAAAATGCGCACAGCGGCGCGCTCTCCGAGGAGGCTGATTGAGATGCATCGCTTGGCCTTTTCTCTTGACCTTGAACAATGAGGAACGAGAGGTGATGTGCATAAGTCATGAGCGCCGCTAATTCACGTTAATCAACCTCAACCACAGCCTTTTTTTTTTCTTTTTCTGGTAATTCAGATGCAGCCCAATGAGATGCGAATGTTGGGCTATTTGAATGTTAAAGGGGTCATTAGCACATAATAGCTGCGTATTAAAAGGAAAGTGTTGTTCCTCGAAATGAAGCGCTGTGTTTCTACCTACTACTCTTAAGTTGGCTTGTGGAGTGTTTGTGCCCGGAGGTGGAGAGGGGTGTTGAGTTCCCCACCGGTTCCTCACTGCAGTTCTGCAGCGGCTGATGAAACAAACTGCAATGATGTACCAGAGTAGCGTAAGAATGCAGTCAAGTGTGAAAATACAATGAGAGCCCTACTGGTTTGAAAAACAGAGAAAAAAGTGCTGTGCTTGTCTTTTTCCATCCATCATCACAAACCATAAATTGGTCATGATCAAAGTTTGATTTCTTCTCTTTTTAATGACCGTATCCTGTGTTCTCCCTGTCGTTATTCTGGGTGACGTGGAAGTGATGCGCCTTGGCTTTTCATGCCAAGAAAAGTCTGCAGCCGTCAGTGTGTTTTAGTCTTTAAAACAAACCCACGTTGTTTTTCTCCCACAGACAAACATGAGACCAAGCTGAAGGGTGTGATCTACTTCCAGGCAATAGAAGAGGTCTATTATGATCACCTCCGCAGTGCCACGAAGGTACGCTGTGATTGAGCTCTGACAACACTCCTCTTTTCTCATCTTTTCACTGTTTCTGTATTTTCATTTCACATTCTCTTTTATTTCAAACGTGTTTCTGCGCACTCTTCCGTTTGCTTCTTTTCTCCCGCTTTTGTGCTTTTGCTTTGGCCGGCTGCTGCGCAGAGAGGATTTTTCAACTTGAATATGACCAGTGTATGTATCCACGCTGTGTGTCCCCCACCTCACCTCACTGAGCCCTGTGTGTCCAAACCACGGAGTGTGTGTGTGTGTGTGTGTGTGTGTGTGTGTGTGTGTGTGTGTGTGTGTGTTGTGACAGGAGACAGTAACCAGCTCGATGGCCAGTGATGCATGGTTAAGACTTAGACACTTCTGGATTCTTGTGTGGGTTTGCAGTTTGAATATATAATCCTATAATCCTGCCTGATCCCTCCATCCATCCCAGTATTCCCAGTGTAAACCATTCAAGTGGTTGAAAACAAGAGGCTGTTTCTTTGCAGCTCTAAACAGTGGTAAATGCCATAATTACATCTTTTCTTTTTGAAGTGGACTGAGCAGGAGAATCCAGGTAAGGACAACACTTCCTGTCTGATCA
>JAPZDZ010000024.1:3206101-3222917 GCA_029783805.1 Acanthurus tennentii | reverse complement strand
GATCAACAGAGGAGCAGCCCCTCATGGTCTCTCTCTCCGGGCCTTTTGCTGATTTAGAAAGCCTCTTCCTCTGATCAAGAAGTGGTGTAGGAGCTGTAGGTGTAGTTTCTTTTGACAGATTTGTTCTTTATGATCAGGGCTGCCTGACTTGAGCCTTACACATCTTGTCATTTTTTATCTCCACCATAAAGCTGAGCTGCTGCTGCCTCCTCATCTTCAGTGTGTGTGTGTGTGTGTGTGCGTTTGATGGCCTGTCGCAATGCACCGCACTCTGACTAACTGTGAGGCTCTGATCAACTCAGAACTTTGATTGTAGTTGTCACTTCCAATGTCACATTAAAGAGGGAAAACTTAAAAGTCTGATGCACTTTGCGGAGACGGAGAGATGAAGGTCTGAGAAGGACGAGTAATGCAGATGAGTGGAACATGTGCAGGAGGGTTCGATGGGTCGTCCTTTCAAAGACAAAACAAAACAGTGGATGTATTTATTCAGTGGGAATCATTTGAAAACTTCAGCCAATCTGCACCAGACTGTCAGTGTTTGGGCCTGAATTAATACGGAAACTTTGCTTCTCTTTACATTTTTTAGCACTGACCAAACCAACGAGTACATTTCCAGACTTCATTAATACTCCTCAAATCAGCAAAGTACTTTGGTCCTTTTCCAAAGCTGGAAAAGACAAATTTGTTTAAAAGTTGGGAACATTAATAAGATCACATGTTGTATAGATCAAGAGTAAATTCTTGAATAAAGGTAAATTTATTATCACATCTGGAGAACAAGTGCTGTTCTTCTTTACCAGCTGGCTGCTGACTGCCTGTCTGCTGTTTGATGCAGCGACTCTGCAGTTTTGTTTGTCACGGTGACGCTGAATCCCAACAGTAACATTAAAGGCAAGAAACCCAGAGATGCTGAAGCACTGAGGACATTTTTTGCTGATTATAGAACTAAGTGAAACTACATTGTGTAAAAGAAAATTCTGTCTTTCTTTGTTACCACAAGTGGCATCTTTCAGTCTAAACAGTCGTTTGTGGTGAACAAATAAAGCAGTTCATGAGTGCAGCTCGGGACGGGAAATGCCTTCAGAGCAGCGGAGGAGCTGTCATGCAGCTTATCATGTTCAAAGTTTGCCAAGCATATATTTCACTTATTAAGAAACTGTTTATCTATGTCCACTCTGATGAGATGGTGATGGTAACACAGTGGAAGCACAAAGTAAGGCTTGGGCAGCGTTAAACTCATTGGACACCGTTTTAGTGCAAGCTCAAGCCGCAGTTACTGAGCAGGAATGCAAACTGTGTCTCATCCACATGTCTCATTAGAGTGAATTACAGTGGAGTGAACCAGTGAATGGGTACGGATCACATAGAAAGAGGGGAGGTGTTTTGGTGTCTGAACATGTCAGTGAGATCAGGAGTCCTACATGAAAGTGAAGGTTTCTCTCTGTTCTTTCCGTCCTCCAGAGCCCGAACCCCTCCCTGACCTTCTGCGTGAAGACCCACGACCGGCTCTACTACATGGTGGCCCCCTCAGCAGAGGCCATGAGGATCTGGATGGACGTGATCGTCACAGGAGCAGAGGGATACACACAGTTCATGAACTGAGACACACTGGTGCAGAGAGCGCAGGTGACGAGCAGACAGATTCGGCAGGGACTCTCTCATCACAGACTCTACAGGCCCCCCCCCCGTTCCGGTCCACAGCGGACACAGCGCCTTCTTTGTTACTTTCATTCTTAATCTCACTCTTTCATTTACTTTGTAGATGTTTTCACCTCCACATTTTTTGATGTGGTTCTGTTTGGATTAAAAAAGGGAGCCCATGGAGGACACACACACCTACACACACTTCTGTATATAAACCAAAATGTAAACCAGTCAAAGACTAAAAAAAGCCTTTCTATATTGCCAAATGGAGATCTTGTAGTTACTGTTTGTCGAACCTTTTGTATTGTTTGTCTTTCCTTTTTTTTTTTTTTTTTACTTGTAGAGAAAATTGCCAAATGACAAAATGCCAATGTTTTGTTTGAGTGTTCCATCACGTCTGTTCTCAGTTTCCACAGACAGAGTTTAAGAGAATTTTCAGTCCAGTGCTGTAATCCGTTTGGAAACATAGAGGAAAGAATCTCGCCCAAAATGTCTGAATCTATGAGAAATGACAGGACACACTTGACTGTAACAGTGATACACAGTAAGACCTTGCATCCTCCAAGTCCACCAGTCACGTCACCTCGCCGCTGCTCTTAGACTGAATGCAGCGTTTGAGTTCATCAGAGAATCCAGAGCAACACTGCAGTCACATGACATCACACAGGCTGACCAAAGTAATGGAGGGTATTTTGTTGACTCTGACCCCATTCAGCTCAGGAGTTCACTCTGCAGTTTCACTACGGTTCCACTAATACAGGGTTAAAATTGCTGGTACTTGTATCATTACTGAAGCTGCTGATGTGGAATATGTGGTGCAGCTTTCAGTAAAAAATCATTTGGATTTTGCTAAAAAACTCCATAAAACACAGAACATTGAAATGTTTGTCCAACTTTGGGAAGTGAGCTTTGTGTCCAGCTCCAAAGCTAAAATGTACTGTTGTTTGTACGTCTGAATATGTCCATCTGTTCCTTAAGGGAAAAGGGTTTTACACCTTAGCATATGCGCTAACTCACTCAGCAGCTGTTTGTATGATATTATAATATTAAGAGACTAGAACCACCAGACAATTTAGCTTTAGCATAAAGACATGAAGCAGAGGAAAACACTCTAAGTCTCTCATCAACAGCTTACATGTCATGTGTTTCATCCAAACAAAATGCAAAAAGGAAAAACTGAAAAATACAACAAATATACTGTTTTTTCCAAAGTGTTTGTGATGGAAGTACTTTTTTTATTCTTGGTCCCAGTCTTCAGACTCCTCGAAGCTCCAGCTGCTTTCTTGTTAACAGTTAAAAGAGAACATTGGTGCTGCTCCAAATTAGTACAAATTACAACATAATAAAATGATCAATCAATAGAAGAATTCCAAACAATCAGAGGTGAAGCCCCTAAAGCTGTATATTGGTCTAACCGTGGCTGCCACATTCTCAGCGTACTTGTGAATACAATGAATGTGAATACTTCACTGTCTGTCTGAAGCCGCCATGTTGTCAACTCGAGGTGCAAACTTTACATCTATGTGTGCACATGCATAAACAGAAAAAAGCTCATCTATTTGCCAAGTAGCCTTTAGTTAATTTATGACGCTACTGCACAGCTGGGAAGCAGCCATCGTCACTGCCAGCCTAAAGCAAACCACTAGAGGGCGCTCCAGAGACCACACCGACACAGGACCACACAGGATGGAAAAACACAGACTAATGCAAATTCTGAACTGTGCCTTGACTATGTGTAGTTATTGATGCCGAGTCCGAGTCCAGCACAGCCTGGCTGTATGAATGCATTTTCACATGTTAACATGTCCGAGCTGTGCTGCCGTTAGTTTGCATGAGGTTTTCCACAGCGCTGCAGGGACACCTGCCCGTTACGGGCGAAGTACACTGAAGGCCCTGAGCACAGTGGGGATTTCACTCTCAACAAAGAACAAAATATTAATCATGTTCACTAATTTTATTCATATTATTGAAGGAACAGCAAGTTCTGTCACACGTTAAAGTCAGTTTAGTCACCATCTGGGACACTAATCAGCCAGTGAGAACAGCTATAAAATGTATCTTTGATTCTGGAGGAGCTTTGCTGAATCTGAGACAATAACCCTGATGATGCCATCAGGTGCTCCAGATTAGACCATCCCTCTTTAATCTGCCTCTGCCAAGTTCTTCAAACTTGTACTGAACCGATGAACTGATGGACTTTTCCTTTTCAATCCTAATGAATTAGAAATCCAGAAAGAAAGTGTCTTAAATGTATGAATCTCAGCATCAGCTGCAGTGTGCAAATGAAGTCTGAAATCAATAAAAGTCTGTAATATCTTGCACATTCAGTGGTGAAGGGTTTACTCATCACAAATTAGTTGCCAGCTTTTGACTTGCAGAACTTGAAACCTGGTCCCAAAAATTATACAAAATGTTTTTTTGTAATAATAATAATTAGCAGTAATTACTGGCAGTAGCTACTGATCTTATTAGCAAACTCTGTTTACTTTAAGTTTTAATTTAATCCCACATCACTCAATCACTGAAGTCAGAGACTCACCAAAGCTTCCCTGCCTGCTCTGAATCCCCACTGTGAGCTGCAGCCTGACTGCATGATGGAGACGGTCAAACATCGTGTCTCCAGCTTTAACAGACTGTAACTGAGCTGGCTGCCTGATGTCTGTCGTCAAGTGTCGATCATCACGTTGTGACTCTGTTCATCGACCATAAACAGTGTGAACAGTCTGTAGTTAAAAGAAGCCAGATGCTGTTTTCTGTTTTGTAGAGGCAGAGGACAAACTCGGCTGTGACGTTTGGAGCATGTGGAACTGTTGTTTAGTTTCATGTGTTGGTACAAGAATAATAAGAATTAAAATAATAATAATTTATGGTTGTGGTGCCTGAGATAGTGACATGTTTACTTCTGAAAAAAAGAAGACTAGTGAAAAGACCTTAATATATTCTGTCCCCCTTGCCTTTTCTTTCCCTGCACAGTTAACGTGTGCAAACCAAATGATCCAACACTGGCAAGGCTGTTAATCATGTCTGTTGATAGTAGGTGGTATATACATTACTGTTGTTATCTGTGTTGAAAAGAAAGCAAACTAAATATTCTGTAAAGAGGATGCCTGAATGAAAAATATCTTACTATTGAATTGAAACAGTATTGTATGGAAAGAAGTACAGTTTTTACTTATTTTTGTCATTTTAGAAATTTTATTGTCAGTCAGTTACATTTCAAATTGTATGGTAGTGATGTATCATTCTACCTTATTTTTTACTGGTACAGCAGAACACACACACACACACACACACACACAGAGTAACTCACCGAGCACTCATGAGACTGAACTTTTGTTTTTTAGAAAGTAGATCCTGTTTCACATGCACACACACTCTCTCTCTCACACACACACACACACACACACACACTCACACTCAATACTCGGACCATACTGTATTATTGGTACCCTGTATGTCTCATGTGTTACTTTCACATATGAAAACTATGGATTTTGTCAAATCTATTAAAAAACTGAACTGTTACAGAACACGGGCTGCTTGTCTTGGTCTCAGTTAAAATGGGAAGGTTCCAGTGTTGAGGAGAGTCACAGCAGGAAGCACTGCATGACTGACTCTCACGCTGACTGATTATTGGTGCAGCACTGACAGCCAAAGTGAAAGCACAGGGACAAATCTACCATGGAACAGCAAGTAAAACACAACGAAAGTTTTAAATGAGAAGTCAAAATTTGTTCTAAAAAGTCATTCACAATGAAACGCAGCTAAAAAAAGTTTAAAGGAGTAAAAAAAAAAAAAAAAGAATGAAACAGATTAGGAAGGAAATAAACATCTAGAAGTTTCTCTGTGACGCGGTGATTCCTCCATTTGTAGGAAGTCCCATCAGGGCTTTCACCGCCTGTTCCACCTGGCTTCTAAAGTTCATTGACGGTGTCACCTGGAAAAGGGAACACATGCACTGGTTAAAGATGTTAAAGCACACTCCTTTTAGCAGAGACGTTTCCCTCTCAGTAGTTTCATAACATCATAAAAATGAGATGCTTAAATGAATGTGATTATTAGAGAAAAACGAGCTGATGCTGCAGTGACGACCACGCTGTTCTTTTAGTTCTTTTAATTCTCCTTCGGTGTTTCTCACGGAAACAAACTTTGTGGTCGACACAGAACAGACACGTGAAACTTAACAGTAACTAAGTGAAGCAGAAGGTTGCATCTGAAAAGGCTGCTTCACTGATTTGTGTTTGGGGATAAACTTTGTCCAAGTTTGCCCTTGGTATTTTGGATAAGTCTGCTAATGTGCGTTCCTGCAAATCCCTTTGATCAGCACTTAAGCCAGCCTTCATCTAGTACCTACAAAATCTCACCTGAGGTTAGATTACCACTGATAACATATAAGAACTGTTTCATTTTTTGATAATTATCTTATATCAAAATGAGAAACATATTCACTGGTACTTTGCTGAACTAAACATGTGATTTAAATAATTTATTAGATGTTTTTAGCTTTAAGCTATAAGAGATTTTGAGGCCAAAATTAGGAGTCTTCATCTTAGATATGGATGTTTAACCCTAATTCTGTTCCTGGAAGCTACAGAAACAAAAGTGAGAGAGTTATGGTGACATTTGAACTCAAACTGAGAATTCAAAGTCGACATGTGGTGAAACCCTGCAGTGCCCTGACTCACATTTCACCCCAAGCAGCCAACGCTACATTCCAAGATGGCCTCCAAGAAAGAGGTCATCCCTGCTCCACCATACTGACACATAGCTTGGAAACATTACTCACTCTCTGCACATGGGGAGGTGTAGTCCGTGACCGCCTCGTCACCTGAAATATCACCAAGCACACATCAGACACACAGCCATGGGGAACGAGAAGAGACGACTGTGTTTCCACACAAAGTAAAAAAAGGCAAGAGAGGGCGATGGAGCTCGTACTTGTCTGGTAGTAATCGTAGACTTTGACTACAGCTGGTTTCAGGTTCCTGACAGGCACGTCCTCCTCCACTGTCACACTGTAGATCTTTGTCTCGTCCTTCTTCAGCTGCAAGCACAAACACTTTCTCCTACTTTACTGTTTCCTCACAGATTCTCTCACTGACTATTTTTTCTCAGATACACAAATGCTTCAGTGTCTAGTTGTTGCCCACTGCCCATAAACTCATGACCCAGCACACACTGGCTGAACTCAGCTGGGAAAACTCAGAATGAATAAGAAATGGGTGTATTTTTTGAAAACATTAACTGGTAGCTGATAGTTAGGAACAATAGTTTAGTGTCTCTGAACAAAAACAGGGTCACTGTCGCTGCTTCCTACCCCATCTAAGTAGATGTTGAGAAATCCTTCCTCCACGTCCACACGCTTCACTGAGCGGTCGGTCTTCAGCTACAAAAGCACACACTGCCATCAGTACACTCGCAGAAAAAACAACGTTTTTACCGGCATGATCTGCAGCTGTGCATGTGGGACTGTGATTAGGCCCTGCTCCGGGTGTCACGGTGTGTGTGCAGCAGTTAAAGGACTGACCAGCGTCAGAGAGCTCTTATCCAGAATGTATCCAGACAGCAGCTTGATGTTGATGATGACCATGTTTGTTTCCTCTCTCCTGCCCTGGTACCTGCAGACACACAGCCACACACAACCACACACCATGTCAGGCCAACAGAAATACTGAAGTTGTAAGCTGCTCTGGGACTTCATACTGTCTGAAAGGAACACAATGAATATCTGGAAATGTTGCCTCAGTTGTCTGTTGGACATTGAATATCTACAGTATGACTGTATTAAATGTTTCTGTGTCGAGGTCAGAGCAGCCCATTCTGTTCATCTCAAAGAGCATCTTAGAGAAAGTCAGAGGTCAGCTCCAAAAGAAGCAACCATCTAACTGTTCAGCATGTGACCTGAAGGTTTAAAATCTGTCATTATTCATCAGCCAAACAACACACTTTCACCAAAGCCCTTTTAAAGTTGGTTTTTTCTTGCACAACTGAACCATTTACAAAGGCCAGTATCTTGGCTTATCTTTATGTGAAGGCTCATTTATTATTTCCACATGAACAAAAACTTAAACTAATATTTTGTTCTTTGTTGTATTTAACATCTGATATACTGTTTGCTGATGCAGCTTGACTGGAATAAGTTCCCTTTCTCAGTGAGAGACTCCGCTGAAGTCCAGGACAATTATTAGCAAAAATAAAACACATTTTACCAACCTGTTTCTGTATTCCTGTGCACTCTTCTTAATCAAATGAGGTCAATAATGTAACATAACTGTGTACTTGTCAGTTTAACTAAGAAATATGCAGCCAAACATCATTAATTATACATGCACACACACACACACACACACACACACGCAGAGTACCTGACATGCACAAAGAGGATGAGCTGAGGCCTGCTGATGTTGCACTTGGCCATGGTGTTGGTAGAGATGTTGAAGGCGGAGAAGTCGGGGGGAGGGGGGATGTTGTAATGCATGGAGATCTATACAGAGAATCACACTCATCAACATGTGAGTATAAAGTGGCACACGGATCGATACCTCCACAGCTCACTGCACAGACATGGGGGAGAACCAAACCCCCTCCACCCCCCCACTGCCTGACCTCTGACTTTAGCATTAAATAAACATTACATAGACTTTATGAATAGCAATAGAAAGATATAACCACAGGTTTTAAAGCGTTAACATCACTCAAAATGTAATTATCCTAACAGCAATGATTAGAAACTACACTTTAGTTAATGTGCCAAAAATGGTAAGAATAAATATAATGTAAAAACATGTTGCTGTTCTGAAATTTGTTTTGCATTTTGTCTTTTAAAACAGGACTAACTGTGTATCACTGGTTGATAACACCAGGCTGCTGAAGTGCTGCTTCGCCTCTCACTGATGTTGTGTTATTGGTGGAATGCAGCTTTCTCATTTCTTTAATTTTTCAGATTTGTGTTCACAGTAGTCCACTCTTTTTTTTGGCCTACAACATCTCCTCATCCTCTCTTCCCCTCGGGCTCATCCTGTGCTTGGTCGTACCTGAGCCAGCACACAGCTCTGCCCCTGCGCTCTGACCGTGTACTCTCCAGGAACCTCACTCAGCTTCTCCTCCTGGTACAGCAGCCTGTTCCTCTGATCAACCCTGAACTCCTTGTTCAGACCTCCTAACGATGTCACCGTCACTGTAGTGCCGCCCTCCGCGCTGTAGGTGGCAGCGCCATACTTAGCCAGAGCCTGGAGGGCCACCACCGTGTCCTTAGGAGCAGAGAGGTACATGTGTAATCAAAGAGAGCGTGAGGGGTTGGAGGCTTCCCACGAGCCCCTGTGTGTGAGCTCTGTCCTACCTGTGTGGAGGAGAAACCTCCATACGGGTTCTGCTGGTGAGCGAGCCAGCGGACGATGCCAGAGGAGTAATCTAGACCGAAGTCTGGCAGGGCCGGACCAGAGAGCAGAGCCAGCAGCACGTAGGAGGTCATCTCCACCTCCAGAGAGTCCAGGCCTTTCCTAGAAGCCCCTGCTCTTTCCCAGTGACGGGTGCCACCTGAGGTCAGAACAGCGGTGAGTTATCGGTGAGGAAGTCAGCGAGAATGTGCGTTTCAGTGAGCGAATACATGCAATGAGGGTCCACAGCCTGCAGACTAACACGCTGTGAAGTCCCTCATCTCTGCCAGTTTCACTTGTTTTTCTTGTCACCATTTAAAAAAAGATTAAACTTTTTCGACATTATGGGCAATCATCAAGAAAACACACAAACACCACAATAAAAAGGAAAAGGAAAAGACCATTCATATTCTATAAAACAACGGAACATTTCAGGTGAAGAAAAGAAAAGAACTCAAGCTTTCGTAGCACCTGTACGATTTAATTCAGCTGCTGTCAGTGGTAACACTTCAGCTTACATCTCTTTCAGGTCGTTCACTGGAACTTTCAGCACAACTTCGAACCAACTGATATTCCAGCTGCTTTCACTAAAATGATACTTAAATGTCTGAAATTCACAACTCAACTAATTCAACTTGTTGCCTCCACTCGAACCAAAAACTTCTGGTTATTTCTCTACTTTCATCTTAAAAATGTATCTACTTTCAGTATTTCACCTTTTCAAATGTTTCAAAGGGACTTACTCATATCTTCAGGAAATGCAGCAATTTCTAGTTTTATGTCTGTGTTGTCTGTGTTATGCTGCTTAATGGCAGCAATGAAATGATTTGGGGAAAATGAAACAGTTGAAAAGCGAAAGGTGAAGACTTGACTGATGTTTTACCACCTTACCCTCTGTGTTTGCCTTCTGGTGCAGGTATGTGACAAGTTTGCTCCTCATCTCCTCGTCTCCGGCCAGAGTGAAGGTGTAGGACAGCAGGGCGGTGGTGTACAGGTTGTCCAGCTGGCCAGCCACTGCTCCCTTCAGACAGGTCAGGCAGTTCTGCACCACGGAGTCCTGTTACACCACAGTCACAGAGTGGAGATGACGTGCCCGAGCTTATGCAGAGGGGAAACAACTGGAGGCTGTTAGAAGATTAGTGTTGCTCTAGGGTCGTATGCTGGGCAACTTTTAATTATTCTTCCCAAAGCAACTCTTGAGACATTCAAGAGATGAAAGGAACACGTTCTGCCTTCTCTAGAAAGGCAGCACATATAGAAACCAAACCATCCAGCTATCACTGTCATGCCAAGCCATGTTTCCAACTAACGACGGAGCAAATTAAAGACACTTTTGAACTGTGGCAAACACAGAAAGACAATGTGTTTCAGGAAAATGTCCATGAACTGGTTTGGAGTACTACCCAGAGACAGACCGGAGGTCGTGAACCACAAACCAACACCAATAAACCTCCCAGTCAGAGGAAAGGAGGGGGAGGGCGTTCCCTGTTCGTACCTCATGAAAAATGGGCATTAAGTAACTTGATAAAAGCACGACCACAGTCAGTTAACCAAAAACCTGAAAACAAAAAAATCTCTCATTTCTTTTTCCGGATCTCTTTGGATTTATTTGCAGACTGTGCATGTAAGTCGAACTTCCTCATGCAAAAGTCTGCCATTTATTTTAGAGGAGCCAATCATCCTGATATTTCAGTTCAATTCAGTCTTATTTATTTATACAGCGTCAATTCACAACCAAGTTGTCTCAAGACACTTTACACATGGAGCGTCAGGACCCCACTCTGTAAATACATTCATACCTTAAATATTCACAAATGAAATATCTACACAAACATGCACATGACTGATACCTTGTCAATAATACAGCACCTCTTCTCCATTCTTACTTTGTCTCAGCAGGTGGTGTTAACGTACCTTTGATGCTGGCCGCCCCCCCACCGTAAAATGCAAAGTTATTTACGTGAAAATGTTCTTTCTGTGCATTCTGTTGTACAGCTACGATTAGAGCTTCTCTTTACCGTATACTCTGAATGTAATTCATGTGCAACAGAGAGACAACAGACAAGAAACCAACTTTGTTTGGGGGACACCAAGTTTTTGGGGGACATGATGATATCATATGAATTTTTTATGCCAAGAAAATCACGCAGTGAAAATCTGATATCGTGACATTCCTCATTTGTATAATGAAAAATGTATTATATTTATTTATCATATTATATTTACATATTTCTTTATTTAAAGTCAAGGGATAGAAGAGTGAACCAAGGTGAAGATGAATGCGAGAGAAGGAGGAAAGCATCGTCACACTCACCGTGACGTTGGCGTCCAGCTCCAGCATGGCAGCGGTGATGTAGGCTGTCAGAGACACGTCATCACTCACTCCACCCTGAAGCACCAGAAGCAGCAGTCAGACAACAAACAGGCAGGCAGACTCTATGTAGACATTTTAACTAGTGTCACAAACATGGACAATTCTGATTTTCACACTTCCACAATAACACAATGAATATGTGCGACATCCAGGCTGTGACCGTCTGTGTTATACTGTGTGAATGTGGTGGGAAAGTTCTTATATAAGATCATTAAACTAGAAAAAGATTTTTATTAGTATCATACGTCTGAAGCCGGGGCACCTGGTTCCTGCTGCAAGAAGCACTGTGTGTGTGTGTGTGTGTGTGTGTGTGTGAGTGTGTGTGTGTGTGTGTGTGTGTGTGTGTGTGTGTGTGTGTGTGTGAGTGTGTGTGTGTGTGTGTGTGTGAGTGTGTGTGTGTGTGTGTGTGTGTTTGTATACATAAGCCGCCTGCCTGCAGATGAGCTAGTCTCTGCTTTCTGTACATACCCTCAACCCTCAGCAACTCTGTACTAATGGCTCCTTTTATTTCTTACAAGGAAAATTTAACCAAAAAGAACTCCAAACCACCCAAAGCAGATGATGCAAAACCACATTCTCCAGATCAAACATTCCCGTTCAAACTGAGTTCGTTACCTTCATGCCATTGTGGAAGAGTTTCCCCACAGATCTGATGCAGCCGTCAGGCCGCTGGAGTTTGGACAGCCACCCCCGGGCAGCTCTTATGTGCTTTGGTTGCACAAAGATGTAGGGTCTCGCCCCGCCAAAGGACTTCATGACAAAAGAAGTCAGCCTACAGAGTCAAAGAAACAAACATATAGAAAAGACACACACACACACACAGATTCTTCGAAAACAAATCTGATTGTGTGTGTCTGTGTTGGTGACCCCACGATGAACCCAGCTGTGGTACAATTACATAACACACTTCTGTCACACACTGGTGCTGAGCCCCTGGTCTGAGCTGCATTTACAACTAAATATCCTCATTCTTCTGTCAAGCACATGAGCAGACAGAGGGGCCCCGAGGGGCCTCAGAGCCCTGAAATATCCTCTGCATCATGTATTCACACATACTCCTAATTCAAATGTAATGCTTCGGACCCAATCCAGTTATAAAAATAACACTGTTACTACATTTGGTACTGTTACCACAACTCTGCATTAATTATTATATTGCCACTTTTCAATCTGTCAGCACATCAAAACCGAACCCGACAGACTTCAACACGTCAGCAAATGGCCTCCATACGAACATCCGACCACTTACTGAATCCAGTCCAATGTTTACTCTTTTGTTTGGCTCCTGAGGACGGACAAATAGCCCCGGAGCTGCGAAATGCTTCCCAGTGTTCACCAGCTGGTCAGAAACTGCAGTCTGATGGCTTTAAAAGCAGAGGAATGAAGGAATAGTACAAAGAGTAGAAGAGGATTAAAAAGCAGATTCATCCCTTTAATCTACACCTGTCTCTGTGCACACAGCGCCTGGACTCAGGGTTCACGTAGAGACACTGATGAGTGAAACCTTAAATACCGTTTCAGTGATTCCTTTTCCTTAGTATTACTTTTTATGTTCATTCTCACTGTGGAGTGTAAAGTTCTTGTTCTATTTTAGGTGAATGGATGATCACATCCAGTCTCCCGTTTGACATTTAATGTAATTAAACACTTGAGAGTCCTAGTTTCCCCCAACCACAAACACACACCCACACACACACACCCACCAACTGCCAAACTGCCCAACACCCTTTCAAACAGCAAAGCCTTTTTAAAATCCCCGGGGCACTGTGCTGTAAGCCCATTAAATGCAAATATGAATATTTCCTGGCAGGTTCCCCATAAAGTCAATGATTGGATCCCTGCTGGTGCCAAACACCCCTCACTGCGTCTGCATGGCATTTTCATTCTCTCATCAAATCAAGTGTGAGATTGGAGCTGAAAATATTCACAGTTTAGCTTTTAAAAGCTTCTCCAACCACTGATGCAACTATTATTAATTATTAAAATTATTATTTATATAATCATGGACATTTTTTTTATTCAGATTACTTTGGTTCTAATGTCTCTTTAGAAATGTTGGTGACGGGGGTGTAAAGTGTAAGTAAAGTGAGCTCTAGTAGCAGGCACAAGAAGGGCTTTCACTTGCTTACTTTACAAAATATACATACAATAAAATTATATATAAACCCCACATTTTTATGGCACCTTTGATTAAACTGAAACATAATCTTAATAATTTAAGGAGTGGGCCATTCTGTTTTAAATACGGCTGCTCCAAACAGTTCAGAGCTCTCAAGCTGCATAAAACTGACACACCAATTTCTAAATGATCATTCACTGTGCGGACTTTCACGCATGATGCGGGTGTCATGATGGGTGTCTGCTGAAAAGAGCATCCCTCAGGCTGAGAGGAGCAGGGCCTCACTGACATTACACAAGGGGGCGGTGTTGTGTTGTTGCTCTAACTCCTTTAAGCAACAAGGAAAAGAGGAAAAGGAAGAAAGAAGGACTAGAGGGTTTGAGTTGGAGAGGATGCCCAAAAACGCAGGACACCATTCTCGACAAAAAGACTGTAAGAGTTGTTTTCTACCCACCACCCCCTTCAAACCGCACTACTAACACCAAGACGTAGGCTGGCCCCCGAGAGAAGCCGACAGTTTCACCCTGCTGATGATCCAGCAGTTCAACTCGAACCGGAAACATGAGAGGCTTCATCTGAACTCTTCAGCAGCTTTGAACCGACATTTGTTCCAGCCCCTTTCTCAAAATCATATTTAGAGTTTTCTGAATTATTAATGTGCCATCACGGTTTATTGGCGCTCATTTCTTCTTCATTACGTTAGCTCAGTGTTGCTGCCTTTGATTAAAACAGACTCAGTTTCCAGACCTGTAGCCAGAAATGTCTCACACAAGATGTCGTGAGCTCCTGCTTGTGATTCTTTGATGCTGCTGCTGAGTTCACTAACCAGGTGTTTCCAGACTCGTCACTCTTTCCAAAGGCACTGTAGGAACCGTCATCGTGTTTGTAGGTTAGCTCCCTCTGGTATCCTACAACACACACACACACACACACACACACACACACACGAACAAAAACATGACATTTATAGTCGTGGAGACAAAAACAACAGCCTGGCCTTAAATATAAGAGGGGCTTCGTTGAAGAGTGCCCCCACTTACCGGTGAGACAGGGACATCCACCCGAGGCAGGCTGCTTTAACATGAAGGACCTGACAGGCAAACACTGCAAACTACCGCTCATCTTACAAAGTTACATGCACAGGCGTTTATCTGAAAGGCCGATGCAGCCTGTTACAAGCCCACTCACTCTTTTAACTCAGACATGCATTACTTCTTACTGGTTTAAACTGGTTTGAACTGGTTTAGATCTGCAGCCTGATGCACCAGATGTTTTCTAACACGCAAACATCAGAGAAGGGATCCTTAGAGTTTAAAAAGGGGCGTTTCAAAAACATACTTGGCAGGTGGTTTTTAAAAAGTCATCTAGCTCATCATGTGCTGTGTTCAACCAATCAGATCAAGAAATACTTCCCAGTTTGGATGTAAGTGATGCTCAAGCAGCATTAATTCAAACCTTTTTAGGTTCAGCTGCCACTGCTGTCTTCAAACCAACACTCGGCTCTGTTGGATCTGGAGCTGCTTGCAAACAGCACACCGTTCCATATTCAGAAGAACCACAAGTGGAAACACAAGTTTTGTGATTTAATCTATCAAAGCACTTTATACAGGCGAGCGTGCAGGCTTGTGTATATGCATGTTAGTGGGGACAGCTAAAACAAAATGGCTGACTCAAAATGGTGGCTAGGATGGCTGGGCTTAAACAGTGGAGACTTTAAACAAGACGGTTGATATGAGGATGGCTGCTGAAACCACATGGCTTTTTGGTGAAGCTGAACAGAGTTTTATTTGCTAACCCCTTAATAACTTCAGTAACTGCCTCTGGTTCCTCTGAGGACACTGAACCGTCCAAGTTGAGGTTGGGACACTAGCACACAGCTCAAGGCCTGGCTTCAGGTCTCACAAACCCAGCTGCAGCGAACGCCTCACACCTGCTGACAGACTACTGAAACCGCTGCCATATCAGAGCAAAGAGTCCTCTAGGGGACGACTGAAAACCATTTGAGGAGCCGATGGATATGTTTGATCAAGACCGTGATGATCCCTAAAACCCAAATGCCCAGTTCATCAAAAAAGTGAAAGCATTCTTACAGCCACAGATGTTTATGTTGCACACTGATAACTAATAACAGAGAGAAGACAAGAACTCACCGCTCTCCAGGAAGCGCGTTGCTTTGTCCTGAATCTCCTTGGTCAGCTGACCTGTGCTTTTTAGGTAGTTGAGGATGAAGATGTTGGGAGCAAACAGCACCATGTTCTGCTCCCCACAGCCGTACGGCATGGCCAGGAGCTTGTCCAGGTTCTTCATGGCCCGGCCCATCAAGTCACCTGCAGAACCAACAGGAAGAACAGACGACTGATGCAAAGATTTCAGCCCATCTAGATTTGAATCTTTGCAGATTTACAGGTTACAATACAGTGGACAGCATTAGCCGAAGTGTTTGCAGACAGTCACTGACCCAGTACGGACACTGAGGCCCTGGCTGATCCAGCCACAAACATCTCAGGCATCAGAAGAGAGATTTTCTTCTCCACAGGCCCCTCTGGCAACACACACAGCAGAACAGAAGACACATAAATCACACACAAATAGAGGGGGGACGGTTTGACATTCTGGAAAGCATCACATTGCAGCACAGTATAAAGAAGCTAGTTGAGAAGATCTTTACCAGTCTCATGTCAACAGATAACGATGCCAGCCCCCCTCCCACACAGCACCCTTTTTTAGATGTGTCATTTGTAGAAAAGCAAAATATCTCCATTCAGTATGAAACATCCTGGTTTCTAGTCTTTATGCTAAGATAGAGACTCTCAGTGCTGTAAGAAGTATTCACGGTGTGAACACAGTGAACTTTCCCCCTGGTGGAAACGAGGATAATTACAACACACATCCACTGCACACGTATCTCTGATCTGACAGACACAAACGCTCTGTGAGCACAACGCTGGTCCTCCCTTACTCAACAGCTGTGGAAACTTTGACCTTTGACCCTGACACATGTCTCTGAGACAGAGTGACAGTTCAACATGAAGAGTGCAAGTTTTCACTCTGTTTTGGATAAATGAGAGGACCAAGATGGATGTTTGCCCCGAGGCTTTCAGAGGTTGGTTGTGGACACTCACCTGCAGGACAGAGCAGAGCGTTGTGACTGACCATCTGTGGCGTCCCCTCGGCCTTGTGGAAACACATGGAAGAGTTAGTGAATGACATGCACATCGAACTAGTACTGTGTGTGTGTGTGTGTGTGTGTGTGTGTGTGTGTGTGTGTGTGTGTGTGTGTGTGTGTGTGTGTGTGTGTGT
>JAPZDZ010000024.1:3184089-3206001 GCA_029783805.1 Acanthurus tennentii | reverse complement strand
TGTGTGTGTGTGTGTGTGTGTGTGTGTGTGTGTGTGTGTGTGTGTGTGTGTGTGTGTGTGTGTGTGTGTGTGTCAGCCTGGAACATCTCGCTCTTCTGTGCATCACCAACTCAGTTCTTGTTTTTCACCATTAAAACTCTGAAGCACTGAGTCACAATACTGATGATACAGACACACACAATGCTGTTTATTTCATTCAGTCCCTCACTGTCCTGTTACCCACACACCTGCTGGAGCCCCACATGTGGATCCTCCACTGCTCAACAAACTGATTCTGTCTCGTCTTTACACCTTCTTTTAAAAACCTACATGTGACCAGTTACTGAAGGAAATGTAATCTATTCACCATGAAATAATGCACACGGTCAATTAAACGACTGCCAGCTGATTATCACAGAAAAGACAGAAAACAAAAGAGGAGGCTGTACAGATGCAAACAAAACCACAAGCACATTTTTCAAATTTTTGGCCTTTTGTCACCTTTGGAACCAAACAGATTTTTTTTTCTAAATTATTTAGTTATTCTGTTTTTTAGTGTATTTTTATTGCTTTTAGTCAAACATATTGACTGCAAAATAACAAGTACATTAATAGGCCAAGTAACAACAGGAATTCATAAGTTCATACCAAAAAAATGTGCAAATATTATACGTTAAAGGTTACTTTCCTATTTGTCAAATGAAAAATCCAGCCTGTCTGACTTTGAAAGCGTGATAATCTCACTGATGCTTCTTTGTTTGTCTGCCTGTCACAAGGATGCTTCTCCTTCCATTTATGTTTCTTCAAAGTGAGAAAATCTGGAGCTCTTTTTTTTTTTTAAATTGCTATAACATTTCAGTTTTACTTGCTCATTTACATATAATCCAGAGAAAACTTGGTTTTTTTTGCTTTTAGACTGCTCTGAGAGATTACATCCAATATTTCTGATATGTTGAAATGTTGAAATGGGCTAAAATAATTTTAGTAATTTATCTGTCTATCATGCGGTATGTGAACTTTCTCATGAGTACAGCTCTTCAAATGTTGAGAGAAGTAACTCTAAATTCTCCAGGTTTTGACTCTGGATACGAGAGTCTGAGCGACTCAAAAACTCAGCTGAAGTTTTATCTACTTGTGACGAGGTTTGAAAAAAGAAAAATCCATCAATCGGTTTATAAAGAATCGTATCAAAATAAATACCTGCTAATAGTCGTTGGCAGCTAGCACTTTACTTCAACCATATCACACCTTGGTCTTGTGCTGCGTTGTGTTCTGTGAAGGGTTTGACAGTCACTGACCTCTACCAGCAGGGTGCGCACCACTGTGTCGATCTGGCCCATGCTGGGGACGGTGGCCACCTCGTTGCCACACAGCACGTCGGTCTTCATGGCCTCTGCGCTGACCTTCAGGCTCAGCTGACCTGTGTGTGCACATGCGAAGGTGAAGCAGGGCTGGATTGATTGGCGCTCTGTCACACTGTCACAGTTTGTGTACGGAGGCAAAGAAAGCTTTTTCTGTCAGCTTTTCAATCCCACTCATTATCCTTCCTGTTGCTCCATCCCTCCTCTCTGTGTTTTCTTTCCTCCCCCTGTTTCCTATCCCATCACCCTCATTAATCCCTATTTGTTGCCTTATTATACTGCCTCTCCCCCATGCTTCTCTCTCTCTCTCCCACCCCCTCCCTTCTTTCCTTCACAGCCCACAATCCTTCACACAGAGGACAAGCACAGATCACCCCCCGAGGGAGAGGTTTCTGAGTGTTTCATCAGAGATACTACCTGACTTGTTAGTACAAGTGATTGTCAGCATTCCTCTAAGGGGGTTTAGAGTTAGAAGAGCGCAATTTGACATTCATCAGGGCCTCGTCTCCAGCACTGCTGATGGAGGCTGATAGAAATCGTCTGCTTTCGGGCCAGGCGGCGTTACAACAACAGCCCCCTCGCTCTGCTTCCAGCGGTGGCAACGCAACAGCTGTCAGTGCCCTTAATACACATTAATTAGCCTGTTCTGTCTCATCTTTGTCACTGGAAGTCTTAGTTTGGTATTATATGAGACAAACAACATCAGTTTTTAATTATAAAGATGTGAAAGCTGTATTAAATTATTACTGACTGAAATAACAATCAAGCAGAAGTTTTCTTTGGGTAATGCGATGCAGGAGGGGGTTAACACTGAGACTGAAGCCAACATGTGACATTTTGCACAGAAATTAACATCAAAATTAGAATTTTCAGAGGAATCAGTACCTTAGAGATGCTCTTCCAAATGTGCCGAACACATTTACACACACTAACACATTTACCAGCGTTTCAAAGCACCCCATAATTTTCTCAGTTAGTGGAAGTGAACTTAAGAGACATTAACAAATTTAAGTTTTATATCTGAGGCAAACAGAAAACCAAAGGCGCAGTGTTACAGCAGCTGGGAGAGAGTGCAGATGTGCAATATGAAGAAGCATCAGTAAAAAATAGACAAGATCAATTTAGAATACACAACTCCTGATTCCACTTCCTCTCACTTTGACAAAGCAGGAAATAATGGCAGCAGTATTGTAATGTCACATTTAATGTTTGTCAAATTGAGGTAACAGTTCTATTCCGCAGTATGACTGTTAATTTTCGTGTTTGTTTGTGTATTTCAGTCCTTTCTTTAGTCTTTTCTTTTCTCAGTCAGCTTCCTGCCACAGTGACAGCATCAGAAACTAACACACACATTTGTCAGAATTAAGAGGGAGAAACAATTTTCTTTTCTTTTAACTGGTTCAAAGTGGGCAGAGTGTATGCTGACATAGGTGATGTCATATGGGTCAGTGAACCAATCAGAATTTAGTATTACTTAACAAAAAAAAGTCTTCCTGTAAACATTATTTCAGATTTGTAAGTTGAGAGTGTTACTGAGTCCATAATACATGTAAGCTTACTGTAAAATCAATAATAAAATGTAATTTCTATGAATTTTGGATACTTTTCCATATGTGACTCTTTCAACTGTTCTATTACAAGTTTTGCAATTTATTATGCATTAAAAAGAAAAACAGTAATACCAGATATCCTGGCTAATTTTTCAGTATTAATGAATTTATTTATTCTATCCCGCGCCCAATAACAGCACCAGCTGTAACCGTGGAGCTGGATCTTTCAATGCTCTTGTAAGACCAAAAGACACGGATTTATTTTTGGTTCTAGAGACTGTTGCTGCACTTAAAATAAAAACAAAAAGAAAACACTCATATTTTCTCATAGCCGTCTATCAGTATTCATGCATTTGGGTAGTAAAAGCTGCAATTACACAACAAAAAGTCCTCCACCACCAAAAATGTCAAAATCATGTCAGGACTTTGTGTAATGTTGCATTACTCTTGCTGCGTTATTTCATCTGATCTGTTAACCTCCCTAAGGATCACATATGGAGTGCTCAAATGAAAAGGAACTGGGGACTACAGCTGTCAGTTAAATGCCTCTGAACTGTGGGAAGTAGAAGTTTAGTGAAGCACACAATGGAAATAAGACTATGAGTATTTCACAACATACTTAACTAAATGCATTTCATACTACTATCCAACATACCATACTGCTTAAAAATACTGTAACTCATATGAAGGAGTTATTGCCTCGTGGTTGTATGCTTCAACAATAAATCAAGATGCTTTTTACATCATGTTTCTCCAGTCTCATAGCATGTATGTTTCATAGAAAGGTATGAAGCCATTTTTGGTGAAATGGATGTTACAACTATATTGATGATTGCAATAAATAATTTCCAGTTTGAAGCATGCTGACTGACAGAAACAGGAGTACGGAGGACAGAAAGAGAGCTTCATCACATAGAAGTGCAACAATCACCTGAGGTCAAATATCAGCTAAACCACTGAACTTGAGGTGGACTACAATGCCTCAAGTATGGAAGTTTCACATTTTAAAACCTGGGTGCCTCACACACATCTTCAACCTGCAGCAAAAAAGACTTTCAAGGTGGACATCCAAGATTAGTGTCACCAATTCAGTATCTGACAAAATGTGACACATGCCCCCCCCCACCTTCCTGGGTTATAATGTTCAGTTAAGGGCAGTAAAGTGTTTTTGCTGTAAAGCTGTCCTTTGACCTTGAGTTGGAATATGCCATCACTTCATCGATATATCCTACCACTTCTGTGTTCTGGGAGGTCACACTGATCTCTAACCATGCTTGTTAGCTAAGTGATAGTGGACTTTTAGGTCAGATTAGATAAAACTTTCTCATGCAGCTCCTGTGATATTAAGTTCAAGAGAAAAAAAGGGATGAACAACCCATAAACCTGAAGGCTGAGGGCCACGGCTGTAACCAGAACAGAGTCCATTTCTAAACAGTTTGGACTTGTACCAGCAAAACTCCTGGTCATATATCTATTAATACCTAGAGCTGTTGGAGTTACAATCCATGAGAAGGTCCTGCTTTCCTCCCCACAAACACACACACTGTACTGGCAACCATCGCAGTCTCTGAAGCTGTACTGGTCTGAATCAGCCAGTGTAATTTTCACCTGGGGACACAAACAAAACAGAACACATTCGTCTCAGAATCAGAAGTATTCCTAACATTTTTGCTTGTATGTATGCATGAGTGGTCCTATTATTTCTATTTGCCGAGCCAACAAACAGTCCAGACTAATCACACATAATCATACTTGTTAATCAATTTAAATCAATTTAATCTTGAAGACCCTAAAGATTTACCATGATGCATTTGGAGAGATAGTTGAAGACAGTGGCTTTAAGTGTGAACACCTCCCCTCGGATGACGGAGTAGGGCAAGGTGAGACTGACAAAGAATGGCTGGAAGGCAGTCAGTCCAGTGTTGGGCGACACTCCGAAGCCCACAGAGGAGACACAGAAAGCTCCAGCTGCCCACTTTGTGATGGTGTCAGGGACTGTCCTCTCTACGTCTACCGACCCGCCGTCTCTGGACAAACACATGAACGAGAGTCAGCCTTCGTAAAGGTTCAAGAAGCTCCGTGTTTATCTTAAAAGTTGTATAAGTGAGGATGACAGTGAGGATTATGCTTGAAATTAAATGCAATAATGTCATATCATGAAGATGTGTGTTAATACAGTGTTTACATGACATACTGCATTTTTAGCTGTAGGTGGCATGCAAAAACAATGCTAGATATTCTGGGATGGCTGACGGCTGTTACAGATACTATGCTACTGTATCTTCTTTGGTGGACAGTAGCCTTACTTGTTCACTTACCTTCCGCATATCAAATACAGCTTATAATTAGACTAAAGGTCAACATTCATGCTGGCAGATCTGAGAAACCACCTCTGTGATTTGCGGATGTTAAACAGGTGTCGTGGTTATCTCGATCAGAATCAATGTTTACTTTGTTAGTATGTTTGATCAAAAAGGGATCTTCCCAAACTTCCTGAGGAGGAAATGAAAGTCCGTGCCAAATTTCCTGACACAACAACATGCTGAGGCTGTGCTTTCAGCTTATGCTAATTTCAGCACGCTAACGTTCTCACAGTAACAAAACTAACATGCTAATGTTAAGCAGGTACAATATTTTCATTTACCAGCTTAGCGTAGCATGTTGGCATATAAACATTTGCTTTTCAATAATTAATGCAAACTATATCAGCCATCTTCATGTGTAAATTTGACCTTTGACCTGTTGGTGGCACTAGAAGAGAAATCAGAGGACTGGCAACAAAGTACGGATTATTTTGACTGAGGCTTGAATGTGACTAGCAAATCCCACAGCAGTTCATCCAATAATTGTACAGACATGCTAGTCTGACCAAAACTGTAAACCTCAAGGCAGAACCTAAAGTTATTAACATGAAATGTTTTGCATATCTGTAGGACACATTCCACATGTCCATCTGGGAAACAGCCCAGAGTTTTGAAGGGACGAGTAGACTCAAAAACATTTGGAAGGCGATAGGGCACATGTTGTGTCTGTCACGTTCCTCAGTGTTACTGAGAAGAACAAAAGCAAAGCCTTCATTGCCGTTTCTTGCTCTCCTTTTAATTAAGTAAATTAGCTCTGATAAAACTGCCACCTTTTCAACATCCACGTGAAACTCTTGGGCAGCAGCCATTGTTAAAAGTTTGTGGCCACTCCTTGCTTTTGTCAAAACTAAATCACGCCCGAAGCTACCAGAAATCAGAGGATCTTCAAAACCATCAGAATTCATTCGCTGGGCCTCTAGTATGTCTCTTGAAGAGACATACTAGAGGCCTCTTCCAAATTTCAAACCTATCCATTCCACAGCTGTCTTCACATTTGAATAAAAGCTAAAATGTCAACATGTCAAGGAAGTCAGGGAATCACCAAAGGCATGGTTGTCTCTGGAGTAGCTCAAGGAACTGACAGTGTTACAGGGGCACAAATGTCAGGAAAAAATAGTGTAAATCCTTTTCATTGGATTTAGTATTACCCCACTTTAACTAGGTCCCAGATCCAGGTTTCAGGGAAGAAGGTCCTAACGGTCTCTCTCTTCTCCTCCTCCCTACCTCCCAGCAAAACCCCTTCTGCATTCTTAGGCATGTTGAAGGCCATTGGAACTGGAGAGTCCAAGAAATCTAAGAACACATGGAAAAAAATGAAAATCAAATTACACAACAAGACTTACCCAACAGAAACCAGCTCCCAGATCCAGGTCTCAGGGAAGTATGTTCTAACAGTCTCTTTGGTCATTCCAGCTCGATCTTCTTCAAAGGTATCATCCATTTCCAGTGAGTATGCTATGCCTGGTAGCGGAGCTGAACCAACTTCACAGGATTAACAGTGATGGTTGTTTTGTTCTAGGTTCAGTATCAATGGAAAGTGGAGTCAATAGACAATATCAGTGGCAAACTCTACAAACATACCACTATCATAGGCCAGCATCTCGTAGTTCATTTCATGGCAGTCATACGGTTTTTTCACATCGGAGTTGGTCACAATTTTGATTCCAATTTCCTAAAGGAGGAGACAGCAAAAGAGATCATAAAATCAAGTACAAAATTATGAAGTCGCACATAAAATGACGTGATCCTTTGATGAACACAGCATAAAAACAGACAGACATATCATCTCCTGTTGTCTACTCTTCAAAAGCCAACCAAAAGTTTCTACTTTAAAGATGCTGTAGACGTCATTCTTCATAGGGGGCGGTCCGAAGTAGACTGAGCGTTTCGATCGATCAGCCGCCTGTGCATCCACCTCAATCTCCACTTCTGGCTCAACTGCTTCAGGTCTTGCCTCTATCTCTGGCACTGGCTCTGGCACAGAGAAGCAGGGATATGGCTCAGAGTCTTCCACCTCATAATGGTACCCAGACAGCTTCTGGACAGGCAGCTGGCTGTACACCTGCACAGAGAACAAACACACATACAAGGACATGGGAACCGAAAACAGGTACAGGTTAGTCCTTATGACGGAGGTCTACAAAATCATGCTCTAAATGAAAAACTACATCTTACAGAATTTATTAGATACGTTTTCATCGCATGACATTGTTCTTTTTTTTGAAAGAGCACTAATTCAGAGGCGTTAGTGCAGATGACAAGCTTTAACACAGATCAGACCAGCTTTCAGGATTGGTGTCATACATAGTCAACAGTGAGTTCTTGCTCTGCCTGGAGCAGGAGGACACTCTGGTCGATGGCTCTGACAGAGCACAAGGAGCCTGGATGAGCCTGGAGACTGAGGGTAGTCTTCTCTGCTGGAAGCTGTTGCAGGGAGGAGAACTTGAGAGACACCTGCACAGGAGACACCAAGGTGGAGAGTCAGTGTGGGAGCTTTATGGCCTCAACTATGATAAAACCAAATAAATATAGATTTTGTTTATTTGTTGCTGTACATTAAAAAGACTTGGACTCATTTCTTGTAGCTCAGTGTTGTGAAGGTCTTCGGGTTGGTACCTTGTTATTGAGGCAGAGTTGAATGGGGAAGTCCTTGCTGTCGGCCACAGCCTCTCCACCGGGCATCACAGTGTAAACCACAACTTGGGCATGTGGTGCCAGGTTTGTAACCTGCCTGAGTGGTACGGACAACTCTCCTTTGTTGACTGAGGCAGAAACAGAAAGACAAAAAAGTATGACATCTACCTTTTTAAAGAATAAAAGCAAAGACATACTTTCCCATTTTTCTAAACTCTATGCTGTCTTTGTAATGTGTTCAAAAAGCAATCTTTGCCACCCGCAGGCAAAATAATAATCTGCTCTGTAAATCTGAAGCAAACGTATGCCTTGACCATGAGCACACAGGTATTTTTCAAAACATAACCTTCTCATTTTTTTTGGCCTTTTCTCCACACAGAAATGCAATTTTAGATCACTAAAAACGATCTTTTGAGGAGCTCCAGCCAGGCTAAAGATATTCAGAAACTCTGTTTGCAGTGTTGATGTAAAGCAGGTTTTGGCCTGAGACAACAGCATGTGTGTGTGTGGTTACGCTCTTTGTTTGCAAGAGGTCATTCAGTGCTGGGGCTACTTTTGCTAACTGCATTTAAATGTACAAGTTATTATTTCAGTACACTGAAGAACAGAGGTGTCAGAATGTGCTGCGAGTGTCACTACACAGACGCTGCCTCCAGCGTCACAGGTTTTGGATGAGATCCAGCCAATGCAGTCAAACCCTTTTTCCATGCTTCCGATTGGCCAGTATGGCTTTAGGGTTATAATAGCAACTCTTAGTTAAGCATGCTCATGACAGAACTTCAATTACATTTTTTCATTTGGGGGGGGGTTACCTAAAACAGAATTTGTGTGGGGAGGATTTTTTACACCACAGTTGCATGACTCGACTGTCATAAACACTGAGCTTCCTGTTAAACGACCATACACACATTATGACATGATAATCAACATGCTAATAAGTTTGAGTCACAATGGTTTGTAAATGTGACGTATGAACATGAAGTTGACTGGACTCATTACTGCAGTCAACTTCTCTGGTTGTGGTCTTTTCATAGGTTTTGCAGCAAATAAGGAAATGACCAATTACCAGCAACCATCTAAGTTTAGGTAACAATTTTACCAGTTTTTGCTTGGACAGCCACAGGGACCCGACCATGCTGCACAATTACACCTCTGGACATCACCTACAAACAAACATATCACAAGAAAGAAACTGATTGTGTTTTTCAAAAAAATCAGTTGCGTGAGAAATTTGGAATTTTTTTATTTTTTATTTTTTATTTTTTAACATTTTCTTTCTGTGATTTGATTAAACATCACAGCCCAACCAGGATTTGGAGAGGGCCGCTCATGTTTTCATAATTGTCAATAATCAGCATGATATTGTTAAGTGAACCACCAGGCTGAGGGTCACCAGCTGAGCACTGGCAGAAGCTTATGAGCTATCACATGCACCTTACCAGGTAAAAGAAGTGGAGAATTTCCTGTTCCTTCTTCAGCTCCTTGCCCTGGATGATGTACTGTACTTGCACAGTTGCATCCTTGTCACAGGGGATCTTCCCGTTGACCTGCATCAGCTTCAGAAAGCTGCTGCTCCTGGAGTAAAATGCTGCAGCATTGTGGAAGGCTGACCTGTACTCTGGCCTGCGCACATTGGCCACATATGGCTCATGCTCCTCCGTCTTTTTGGAACTCGCCTGTTGACACGACAGCCACAGGTCAAAGGTCAAATTTTCACTCCATAAGCCTCAGTCAACAACCTCTACTGTCAAACATGCTTTTGATCATTGGGCCCAATCTTGACTGATGGTTCACAATAAAGTTCAGAGTTTATAATGTACAGCTTTCTGAGGGCCTAGCAACAAGGGTTCCTGCTCTTCATCTCAGAGGAATGACTTCAGCTCCCAATAAAAAGGCACTTGATGTCTTTTAGACGACATTTATGAAGCCGTCATACACTCCTGTTCTTCCATAGGATGCTTTTAAATAGACACTAACCCTGCACATACAACACACAGCAGTAATTTGACCCCTTTATTGCACAGTCACTGTACTAAAATGTTACATATATCCTCCTCAAAAAATGACAAGTTCTATAGGAATTTAGATCTATGCTATCACGCCAATATGACTGATATGATGTTAAGTTTCTTGAATAGTATCAATTTGTGTATTATAACTGTATGAGTGATAAATACTGAGCTGGTTAATGACCAGCCCTGCAACTGAGTGGATTCTTCGAGACAGGCAGTTACCAACCCTTAGATGCACACTGTGTTTCCAGAGAGTGGTGTCCAAAGCAAACGAAGCCATGCCTTTCATGTCTGTAGTGAGCGTCATGCTTTCTGTGTCCCCAGTAAACAGGTACACTGTCTCGTTGACAACAGGTTTGTTGTCTGGACCAACCAAGCTGACCTGCAAACAAGTCAGAGAGCAAAAGCTCAACCAGAAGAATTTAAAACCCTGTTAAGACCAAAAATGTCATCCTCCTTCAGTGTACTAATGCTTTTCTTTTCTGTTCTGCATGTTGGGTAGAACTCAGGTTTCAAACTGGTGCTGGGGCTTGTAAGTCAAAAAAAATATTTTTGTTTAAGGGATAGCTCACCCAAAATTGAAATTTCATCAAATTTCCCATCACTACCATGTCAAACGAGGTTCTGGTGACATTTTCTAATCCACATGGCCCTTCTGAAGCCTACGCCTGGCTCAGGAAGTGCAAGCCTTCAGTAGCCGCAGAGTCAAACAGAAAAAACAACCACAGAAGAAAAACATAGTATTCCTCCATACTGCTCATGTTGTGTCATCCAAGTGTCTCGAAGACATGACCATCCAATCTGACTCAAAATGGTGACGTTAACATTGTGATTTTTAGCCAAAGTATCCACTGTAGCCTCCTAGGAGCCACGTTCATGTTAGACAGGTGGTTTAAAAGTGCTACCAGGACACGAGACACACAGCTGCGGCTGGGTCGCGTTCTCTCTCTCTCTTTTTTAACTTTGTGTACTAAAATGAATGTGGCTCCTGGGAGGCTACAGTGGATACTTTGGCTAAAAACACAGTGTCACTGTTTCAAGTCAAATTGGACTGCCGAGTCTGAAAAACACTGTGATAACAGCACATGAGCACTATGGAGGCTTGCTATGTTTTCCTTCTGCTGGTTTTTTTTCCGAGTCCATGGCCACCGTAGGCTTCCATCGTATCAGCGTGATGTGGAAGTCTCTGTGTGAAACTCCAGGTTGTGTTTAGATTAGAAAATGTCACCAAAGCCTCCGTCGATAAAGAGGTGAGAAGGACATGGACTAAACTTGGGTGAACTATCCCTTCAAGGACAATAACTGCAATCTTTGACCATAGAACATGGAAATGGTTCTATATTTAAAATAACTGCCACAAATGACTGTAGGGTATTCTAATTTCAAAAGTTTTTTCAAAATGCTGCACAGACGTGTGTATTTTCGGTGAAAATATTTCCTCTGATAAATGGTACTCCTGAAGGCTGACTGTCATTGCAAGAAAACTGCAGCTAGCATATATAAAACATGCATCTATGGCTGTAACTTTCAATGCTCATTATTAAGATGGATTACCTTTCCCTCAAATGGGATGCCGGGTTTGAATACTGCAGGAACATCCTCAAAGGTCACAGTTCTGATGCGACTGCTGAAGCTGCTCTGCCCACTGCCCTCGAGAATGACCCCTAGATGGTAGTCATTGTTCAGATCAGAGCTCACCAGGAACTGCTGATGATGATTTAATGAGCAGTATCCACCATGAAGTCAACCTACCTGTGCCAAACTCTTCCATTTCTGCTTTCACATCAAAACTGTCCTCATACATGTTCTTGTTGAGCGAAAACTTGGTCACATCCACAGTTTGTGTAGCACAGCCGCTTTTGTCTGTCTAGAAGGGGAGAATAACAGTTTAGAAAGAAAAATACATATGCACAGTATACAACAACGACAACAACAAAAAAAATCCTAGTTTATAATTTGACACACTTACTGTCATTTCATACGTCTGGCATATGTCACTTTCTTGGGAACTTAAATACCAGTAGAAGCGAATGGCATGTCTACATAACACAGCCTTCACTGAACCAATCACTGGCTTCCCATAGGTGTATCTGCAGAGGAACACACAAGGACACAAAGATGCCATTATGAAAAACTACCATTTAAGGTTAAGAGCTTCCCATAGACACAAGTGTCATTCACAAACAAGCACAATATCCATCATGTCAGATCCGGGCTGAGTGTTGCATCTGCTCTAATTTTAGACCCCAACAGACATTTGCCAGGAAAGTTGAACATTAAAAGACAAACTTCAGGGTTTTTGTGAAACAGTATCTTGCAATTTAAACAACTCAAATCAGAACCTTGATTCGGTCAAATCCGGCCTGTGTCGACCCACGTCTGACGTGGATGACACTGACTGACTGATCCTTGAAGAATTTTAGTTTTGATCAGAATCAGGAAATATTTGCTGTTTGTACTGACTTTTGTCCCTTAGTTTCACAACTGCACACAAAAATTCAAATCCAAAACGAACTGTAGTTATTTCTGCTGCGTTACTTTGCAGCCTAAACTAACGTTTCTTAGGGGGCAAGAACTTTTATCTTTGGTCGCGTTTGTGTCGATACTGGCAATTTGATCAGTGAGTTGTTTCTGTGCGACTCCACTGAAAACATTTAGTCGTGTAAGCTTAAGTCATCCTGACTTTTAGTGAGAATTACTGCTCAAGTTAGTGAGCAGGTGAAAGCTACTTAGCCAAAATATAAATGCACATTCAAACCTAACAGCTCATGGGATTCCCCCGTTCAGGTGGGACACTCACTTTCCACAGATCCTCAGCGTTGCCTCTTGGTCCATGATGGAAATCACACTGGGTAGATGAACCTTTACTTCATACTTTGGCAAAACTGAAGTGAAAGAAACAGCATGAAAGATCTCACAGCTGAACATATACATCGATTAAATAAGTCATGATTCTTGTAAATGCATGATTTTTGGGGTTTTGTCAGCAGGTGACTGCAGCAGACCGTATTCCTTGATGTCGAAGCTGTGGGATATTTGCTCTCCTTTGTTCGTCTTGGCAGTGATCACATAGGTTCCTTGTGGTGCCTCAGGAATCATTGGGTGGGAAAGATCAAGGATACCGCTATCAACGGACTTATCCAACCACTGTGCGATGCGGTTTGAACTGGGATCCTACGGAAAGACACAGACACATTCACTGAAGGCTGAGTTTAGACGTTTTTGAACAGTTATGGTAACAGACTCTCTCTCCTCTCTAGACTACAAAACAAAACACACCATTACCAAGTTTTAATTGACAAAATTTCAATAAATATTGTGATAATATTTTTATAAATAGTACTTTTGGCCACAAGAACCATGTGGTGAAATCAGAAATGATGACAGCCCTACGGGAAGTAAAGGCAAATGTATACATCAAAGCAAATCCTCACTGACCATTAGCTAGCAAAACAGATTTTCTGGGTTAAAAAAGTGAATGTCCACATTTTTTATTCTGTTTTTAAAAACAGAATCATTGCTGGTTTATTCTCTTCTCCCTCTAAACTGGCTCTTTATCTCACAATGCTTGTGAGAAAGGTGTGGGTGGAGGTAAACGGCTGCTACACATGTGTCTGTTAATATCTGTAAATTGATGCTGACTGAACTGGGCTCAGTTCTGGACTATCCAATCAAATCCCTGAATGAGTTGGTCACATCCCCTACACCCACCAATAATGCATCTCTCAAGAAGTCTGTTGCCCTCAGAAATCACAAGATTAGCTAAAACACATCGCTGAAGATGCTCTGACCGTTATTCCTGTGTTTTATAAGGTCTGTGAAAGGCTGCAGGAGAGCTGCCGTGCAGTGATTCATAAGCACCTGAGTCTCCCATACTATCACTGCGAGTAAATCTTACCTGGACATCCACCACTTTGTACTGAAAAAGACAAAAAGAAAGAAGCAGTTATGTAAAAGTTGATAAGTTACACACACAGCATGCCTTCAGTATACATCCATGAAATGTGTTTTTTCACATATTACATTGTAGTGATTGTAAGTCTCAGCTGAAGTGATGGAAGCAAAAGTTACATGTGGGAAAAGAAGAAATACAGCTTTATTTGACATGAAAATGAATAGAGAGCTAAAGACACTTTGCTACTCTGCAGCAAGCTTCCCTCATGACACATCTGAATGAATTTTATGTTGCTGCACACATTTGTGTTTTCAGCCTCTCAACCAAACGGAAAAGGCCTTGAGCCCGTATTGATTCAGATGTCTGGGTCAAATGCCGTGTGTGCCAAATGAACTCTGACAGCATGTTTATCACACTACTCCACACAGCGCTTCCCTCCCACGCCGTCTTCAAAATCAACAAACAGCCCTCCTTTCACCTCCCACTCTCCTGAACCAAAATAGACCTCGCTCTTCAGATTCACTGACTGCTTGGTAGAAATCACACCCCGTTGTAAAGTTCACACATTATCACACACATCATACCACATCCCAGAATTTGCCAGAGTAAAAATAGACACACTTACCACTCGATCAACAGGGATGAAATTAGCATCCATAGAGACGATTCGGAACTGGACTTTAAAGAACCAGAGGGGAAAAAATGCATCAATTAATTCTCTAATATAACACACATACATCAATATGTGAGCAGGGCTGTACAGTGAATAAAGTGAATAATCCACAGTGTGTCAGCTTGCAGGGATGGGGTGGGACACGAGACAGATTGCTTACAAAGCACTTCATAAAATCAGGACACTGTTCTTACAGATCAAACTGAAGTTTGAGGAGTTTCTGGTGATAGCAGATGGTGTGAAGATGTGAAAAAAAATCCAAAGACATGTATTTCCCTGGCTTTCAAAAGCTAAAAGAAGCATTACAGCACTATGGGGGTGTCATTTCAAAAAGTTACAGGACTTGGTTGGTGGACTACTGTTTTAAAACCTTTAGTTTGGCATTATGTCAGCTGCCATCTTGTTTTTTTTGGGAGCCAACAGTGATCAATGCATAGACAAGAGGTTGGAACCAAGGAGGAGCCAAGCCGCTATCCCACTCTGATCTGGCTGAGATGTTGGGAATTCACCATGATCACAAAGCAGTTACACCCAAAAGCACACTCTGCTTGATCGTGTAATTCATTCTGATAGGAACATAATTTTTACCAAATTAACATCATACTGTATTTTTGAAAATTTAAACCTCGCAGTTGATCAGGAAAACGCTTACTTGGGCAATAAAATCAAGTGAGAGGTACGGTCATTTTTCATAGGCTTCATTAAAATCAGACTTCCTCTGCAACAAGTGGAACTGCCCCCTGCTGGCCTTTAGAAAGAAGGCAGGTTTAAGGGTGTCACATGGGCTTTACTTTTCAAACCCAAAACTTACAGCCACTATCCTCACGTTCAAAACCTCACAGATCGAGACATTCTCACTTTAAATTCATAGTCAGGGTTCAAGCACCAAGACCACTTATAACTACATTTCTATAACGCAACTCAACAGCACATTTTTCAAGACTTTTGTCAGTTACACATCTGTTTGTAATGTCGGCTTTCCACTAAGAATCCCCAAGCACACAGCAAATTAACCTGATGACATCACATTTTCCAATAAAAAAGAGCTCATCCTTAACCGCACTGACATCACACATGGGATTTTAAAATGCCGAGTGAAGAGCAAACTGAGGACGAACAAGTACACATTTAATTTTAAAGGAGCACCACATCAGTTTTACATCACAAGGAGTAACTGTTATTACAGGCTTCTCATAACTTAGACTTTCATTACATTTCACTGGCATCAAATGGAGACAAGTTGGCTGAACAGTTGTCTCAACTCTTTGTATTTAACATGAAAAAGAATAAACTACTTTGGAAATAATTTATTGATGGTTTCAAAAATTACATTGAAGTTAAGGACAAGAATCCAACTCCAAATGTACATCCACTCTTGAGGAACCACCATTATTCTGTGTGCTAAATATAGACATAGAGTTGTTAAGTTGTGGCTCAGCATTATGCAGATATTTTAAATGTAGTGCAAAATTGTGCAAGTTTAGCTGAATTAAAAGCAGTGCAGAGGATCTGATAAGGGCTGTTCGAACTGTCTGACTGCAGCAGAGCAGCAGCACTGGTTTTTCACCAGACAGGAGGAGGCTCAAAAAGCTCTTCCTGATGAACATGACCATAATACCACAACATGGGATACCCACCAGTCTGCCCAGGTTTGTAGATCGGCTTATCTGTCTGAACGATGTGGATGAAAGTAGGGGGCTCAATGAGGATTTTGGTCTTCTTGCTCATTGAAGCACTCTCACCCTGGATGGTGACATTAATGAATGCCACTTTTCTGGTGGGCACTTTAGGGACCTGCAATACCAGAAAACACGCATCTGTTAGAGGCAAAGTTTAAATCTTCAGGAGGAAAAAGGGTTGACTGGTAAATCTTGCACAGAGCTGCAGTTCGTGCCCAGTTGACAGGCAGATTTTTTTAGATAGCTCTTTTTCCTTCTTTGGAATGTGTTTACAGTAAAACATCTGTCATCCATAACAGCTCAGAACAACCACTTGGAAGCAAATCCATCCAAGTTCTGCTGAAATTGTGCAACAACCAACATCTTTCACCTCACGTAGTTAATTATAAAATGTCGTCATACTTGCTTAGCGTATGTTTTCACTTGCTAATGGAGCTGCTGTTATGTAACAGTGACTGGAACCAATTCCAAATGTTTTCAAGGCTGTTTCTTTTGTATGTGTGTGTATTGTGAGTCTAAGGGTGGGGGGCAGGGGGTGTTGTCCAAAGGAATGCAGGTACATAGTTAGCCCCTGGCAGAAAGAAGCCGCTATTTAGCTGCGGACAGAAAAGTGCCAGAGTAGGCCTTCAGCAGGGACACCAGGGAGCGAAGTGAAACTAAGTGCTATTGTCACAGAGCTGATTGGGGTCGGCAGGTCGTTTTACATCAATATGGAGCAAGGCCCATAAGTTGCATAACAGCAGCGGCGGTGTGACAAAAGCCAGAGCAGTTCTCTGCAGAGAACCATTGGCATTGACAGCCCTCATCATGGCGCCAGGCTAGATAATTGGGTACATAACAACTTTAGTATCTGTGCCATTAGTTTAATGGAGGGAAGTCTGGAAACCTCATGGATGCATGTAACCACTACGAACACTAAGAGTTACGTTCTGCTCTGTTCCACATTGCTGCCACAGAAAATGCAGGAGCAAATATCAAAAAGCAAATAGGCTTTATAGGTTATATTTAAAGTGTGACGTGACCCACCACTCTGCAAACTGTGTGTTTATATGTTGAGTCAGACCTGGAAGTTTAAGCAGCGGTAAAAGTCCTGTTTGACAGCCTCCTCCAGGATGACCGTGCTGCCAGAGTCCATTTCGAGGGCGACAGTCAGAGACACTGGTTCAGTGGGGCCATGGATCTGGGCACACAGGGTCTCCTGTTTCCCTCCTCTTGCCTGGGAGCTCACAGTCACTGCAAAAATACTGCATGTAGAGAAAGGACATTAAATGAGTTGGATATGGATATCAAAGAAAAACATGCACGTACGGTAAAAAATAGTCGAATGAATCATTTTTGTTAAGTAAAGGTTTTTTCTTTATGTTATTGCATTAAAAAAACAAATTCTTTTGCGTTTCTGCAGCCCAAGTCTAAGCCTGAGCCTAAGCAGCTGTTCTTGTGGTCCCTTGTAAAATTAAGCTAATCCATGAGGTGGAAGTGAACACGAAAACACCTGCTTCAGGACTATGACAATAAGGTGACTGTAATCACTATTTTTAGAATAACACTGGGTCAGATGGGACAAATTTTGAAAAATCCCACCGTACATGAGTTCTGGTTGAGATAAATCTCCATTTAAATGAAAATGATACACAAGTGACGCTCTGTCACGAGTGTGCCAAAACAATAGGTGGTGTTACAACCTTGACCCTGCATCCATACTGGCTAAGGTTATTACCACATGACTTCAGTTGGAGGTTTGACTAATACGTTGCACGATGAAGTGAGCTTGTTAGTGTGTTCTAACTTCTCTGTTTCACTCTGTTCCAGCAATGTTAGCAATGTTAGCACCACCACTATATCACCTCATGCAAACAAAGAAGAAAACAGCACATGCTCTGACATCAAATATCAGCAAGAATTGCACACAATCTTTTTTCATGTCTCATAAACTCTTGTGATCAAAGAGGACTTCAAAGTGCTGAAGAACAAGTTGGGGGCGAGTTGGACATGAAGTTTTGTTTTGTCTCCAGCAGGGTTAGTGGAAGCTGGTGCTATAAACTAGCCAGCTGTTCACACCTGGACCTGCCTGATTATACTGACTATCCTCGAGCTTGAGCCGGCTAAAAGAACCAGACATTTTTCTCACCAGTCAGTGAAAACTCAAACAGTGCTCAAAAAACCCCCAGAAAATATCACACCTACATTCATCAGCTGACCAGATACACAACTCCAAACGTTTTCCCCTGTCTGCTGGACGTGTCAGCAAGCAAAAGCTTTACAACAAATTTGTCATAAGCGATCAAGTTGGTGAGATTCCATGGCATCTATAGGTGACACTGCAGACTGCAGCTCACCTCACTTTCCTTACAAGCATGTAAGGAAAGTGAGGTGAGCTGTTAAACAGGGAAGAAGTCCTCTCTAAAGTTGATATCTGAAAAAAGTCTAACAAACAAAACAGAACAAAACCTGAGTGGTGGAAAGTAAATAATTATTCTTATATTTACTCATTTCAGAAAAATAATATTTCCCTTTTATTTCCCACTGCATTTGTAAAACACAATATCAGCTGCAGTTCTTTTGCCGGTTTTTTAAGTGTATATCCTCTGAGCATTTTTTCTGCATAATAGGAAATCTAATATCATTGCAGCATGTTTTACATCTAAAGTTACACAGGACACCTTGAACAACCACATCATCTCAGTTTAACCAACCACTGTGCTGAGCACTGGGTGTGAAGCTGGCGGGTACACAGGGGCCTGCTGTGCCAATGAGAAATAAAGGACACATTGAATTGAGTTTTGGGTGGTGCTGCTGAGAATATTGATGTCAGGAAGTTACATGATGATAAAAAGTCATTTGACACTGATACTGAACAATAGGGTCTAGATTAATACAGATATAATAAGGGACAGGAAAACAAAAGTCAGAACAGAGTCCGTACACAAAGACAGGGAATTTTCTACTTCATAAATAAACACTGTTTTGATTTTCACCCAAAAACACAATCATGAATAAATGCAAACAGGGTTTTTTTTTAAGCTGATAACCGGTCATCCCTTTTATTCCACTCAGCACTAATGATCTGCGCAGCTCTGATAAGATTATTCATCAGGTGGATGTCAGTGTTGGCGTGTGAATGAACTTTGACAGACACACACACACACACACACACTGGTGCTGCCTTTCTACAGATTGCATAACAGTATCCCGAGGCCAACCACAGGACTCTGCCTCACCAGCTGGACGATGCTGGTTTCTGCTCCTTAGTGAGACCAAACACAGGACTACGATACATGATTTCCACCCGTTTGCTAACTTCATCACGTGCAGCTGCCTCTCTTGCAAACACTGATGCATGCACATGGCGTCAATGTACGTGACACACGAGCCAAACGTTTGCAGACAACATGAAATGTGTCTGTTTGTTAGACAAACAGAGAAAATCCAAATGTTACTTACGTGTCATTGAGGTGGGCCGATGTCGCCGTTTGGAGGATCGCTGATGCGACAATGACTGCAAACATTTTGAGGACAGGTGCCATTTCTGCAGAGCACAGGCTGTGCTTTGCAAGCAGAGGGACAACTTGAATGGACCTCACTGCAGCGCAGAAGGACGCACTTTTCAGCCTGCAACCCCCCCACTGCGGGCCGGACTCAGAGAGACACAGAGACTGATGTGCTGGGCACAAAGTTGCTCAAACGAAGGGGGCGGCGGTAGCTGTTTATACCCCCAAATCATCGCCATCCCCTCCCTCTGGAGTCACTCCCCCCCAAACTCGTTGGACCTTTGCAGCCTCCTCCCTATTCCCAAATGAGTTTCACTTCCCAAAAGTTGAATCACACAGCGCTGGCTGCAGCCAGAAAGTCCACTCCTCCAGTTTCTAAAGAATTTGACAGGAGTCCACACTGCAGTGAGCTGAGGGGGATGAAAAAAAGAGGGAGGTTGGGAAAGATTAAAAGGAGCCACTGTCCAATAAAAGCATGATGATCATGCAATTTTAAGCCTGTTGAGCAACAACTGGCCTTCTTGACTTCAACAGGCTGTTCAAGTATTGAAAACAACAAAGATAAGACAAACCTTTAGACGGGGGGATCAGACTGGCCCAGAATCACTCCACGGAGGCCTCTTGCAGTTACTTCCCCCTCTAAAATATTTACTCTAAGGATGTTTACAATACTACATTTACAGGCACATAGCTAACTGCTGCACATTACAGTGGAAATGTGGATAAATAGTACGTTAGCGAATCTGGGCCCTAGTTCAATCAAATGTGGGTATATTGCGCTTGAAAAAAGGTTGAGGGGCTCACTTGAGACAAATTTAAAAAAAGGACGACCAAAAATAATGCAGCAAAAGCCTAATTAAAGAATCATTCTGTCTGGAAACTGCTATTGGGTCATAGCAAATAATCAAAAAGCTTGGGCTAAGGTTAACTACAGTTCATTACAAATTCAGTGGGGGCAGCATTGTGGAGCTTAATGAAGGCAACTTTTGTTGTGATTTGGCGCTGAATAAGCAAAAATTTACTTGACCTGGCTTAATTGGCTGGACAGGAACTGTTTCATTTAATGTGCCTGTTTTCAGGCCAAAAAACAAACAAAGCAAAACAACAACAACAACAACAAGGAACGACGAACGACTTCTCCTGTGTGCTGTGGGCAATGACCTAGAAAGCTTTTGCTAGAGAGTCATTTTTATCAGTAATGCTGCCCAAACAAACACCAAATATGATGAAGAAAATTTGTATTCTCCACTGGGTTGACAGGTGTCAAACTTCGGCGGTTGCAGCCGAAGAGACGCTTTTCGAAGATGTGCTAAGAATAGCATTATGCGCAGCTGGAGGACTATTGAGGCCGAGTGTGGCCATGACCATTACGATCTTTTTTCTTTTTTCATTGGCTGCTGTTCAGCAATGACTAGTGAGGCTATACTGTCATAGAATAAACTGTGAAAGTTGGTCAATGGTCACACACCTCAAGCATAATGTGAGCAACCGTAAGTTAGTAGTTGTTTCCTTTAAGGTGAAGACATGTTGATGTGTGGACAGCACTAGGTCACCCCTTTAGTCATAGGCTGTTTCCTCTGTGGTGTATGAAAGAGAGACTGGAATGCTGCACATCCTTCCTTCCTTCCTCCTGCTGTTGACAACATTGCTAAGTGTCAGACAGTGTCAGTCTTATTTAGCATATTTGTTACTAGTTATCGACCATGTATCTGCTGCCTCGACACTGTGAACTTGCCAGTTTTGGCAGAATAAAGGAATATGTTATCTTATATTAAATAAAAGGACACAATGCTCATTGACTTAATTCATTAAACATATATGCATAATCTACTCTAGGTCTGGTAGGCAAACAAGGATATTCAAGTTACAGGCAAGCACGCAAAATACTCTGTTGTTGGCTGCAGAAATCAGCACCAAAGATTTGGTCTACTCCCAACATCTGACGACATAAGACCTAATGGATTCATTTCAGTTTTGTAAGATTTTATTTTTGACTATTAATCCATTAGGTAACTCCACACATCATATTGTCATGTCATTACAAAATGAAAAACATCCAATATTCAATTCAATTCAATTCAATTTAATTATATAGCGTCAAATCACAACCAAGTTGTCTCAGGACACTTTACATATGGAGCATGTGAAGACCACACTCTATAAATACATTTATATTTTAGATTGATAGGAACCCAACAATCGAAAGCAATTCCCACATGAGCAAGCACTTGGCGACAGTGGCAAGGAAAAACTTCCTTTTAACAGGCAGAAACCTCGG
>JAPZDZ010000024.1:3158216-3183989 GCA_029783805.1 Acanthurus tennentii | reverse complement strand
GGAGCGACATGGAGGGGTGCCAGGGAGCGAGCCGGGGCCGACGATGGGGGGTGAAAGTGAGAGAGAGAGAGAGAGAGCGATAGAGAGGGAGAGAGGAAAGAGATAGAGAGGAAGGGGAGAGAAAGATGATGATGATGATCATCATCATCATCATCATCACAATCATCACCATCATTACCATCACATCATTATCATCATCTTCATCACCATTTTGATCCTAATCATCATCAGTGTCATCATCATCATCAATATGATCATTTACATTTACCATTGGCATCATTATCATCAGCAAAATCTTCATCATCATCAACATTTACATCAACATCATTACAATCATCACAGTCATAGTCATCGACATCACAATGATCATCACAATCTTCAGTGTCATTATCCTTATTAGTGTCAAAACCATTATCATCATCAACATCATCATCATCATCATCATCATCACTGTCATCACTGTCATCATCATCAGCATCATCAACTTCATGTTAATTCCATCAACATCATCATCATCATCATCATCCTAAGTTTTCATGATCGTCATCCACACGAGCATGATCATCATTAATATGAGGCCTACCTTTTTTCTGGTACCAATAAGGTTGAACAAATAACCAGAGAAAGGTTGGTAATAGAGCTTTTAAGACACGATGTGATAAGAACAACTCAAATGAGGCCCATTGGACACAGGAGTAGCTAAACATGAGGAGAATATCTGGCAGGAAATTAAAAAATCTTGTGTCTGACACATCACGGTCCCTCTGTTCTCGTCTCTGTGTAAACAGAGGACACATCAGTGTCAACACAGACATGGCATGGCAGGACTTTTGTAATTTTGTCAATACTGAAATGAACGAGTCTCCAGTACTGCTGAAAGGGTCTGTTTTTTTCATTAATGTCTTTCCTTTTTTTATTCTTTTTTTTGTAAAGCCTGTTTGCCGCTCCACCTGAGGCAGCGTGGTGAGGTGACAGTTTCTGGATGTCTTTCCTCCAGCTCTTCTTTTATCTTCTTTCATCCTTTGTCTCCTCCAGCCTTTGATCTCTGCTGCTAAAAAAGTCAATCAGAGATTGGACTGAATAGAACAGATATGATAACAATACACAGTGTTTCAGTCTGCGCTTGTAATGACTGTGTGCGGCACTATTCTTACTTTGGCTTCAGATTTTATCCACAGTACTTATAGTTTTGTCTGAGAGGTTTTGTGTAGGCCGAGGTCAGAAAAATGGTTCAGTACGATGCAAGTAGCGTTATACGAAACCAGAAGATCATTTTGGGACATAATGCCTTCGTTTATGCCTTTGTACTGTATCAGCAAATGATAGTAATCAGGCTGCTTATTACGCGCAGTTAAGCTGCTAATCCTGTGGCTTTCTTAGTGACTCAGTAAAGTCCAAATAACACTGACGATAGCTTTCATACTTTAATTAGTGATTGTTTGAATAGTACTATTTAAGCTCCTATTCATTCTTTCTTTCCCCCTTTCTCTCATCCTCAAGTGACTCAAATGTGTAAAATGTGGAGGCCAAAGGTCCCTCCACATATTGGAACCTAAATCTTTCTCACTACTGCCTTTGTACACTTATGAAACTAGCTTGCGTAAGAGTACACTGTTAACAGAACTCCTACGCATGTAGGTAAAAAGTTGAAAGCAGTATTTTTCCTGTGACTGAACATTTTCCTACTTAAGTTTTTAGTTCTTCTGCCTTTCACTTAACCTACAGAATTCAGATCTCTAAATTATTTTACACATGTAAAGAAAGATTTCTATAGATAGACAGCAATGGCAAGTTACTTCAAGAGTACTTTTTTGTTTTTATGTTTTTTATCTGTTTTTGGCTACAAATGATTCCAGTTTCTAAGCACCTCCCAATTTGATCAAGAGCACCATGAGTGCAAGACAGATACAACCTTTTAGCTTTGCAATGCTGCAACTGAAGACTTAAGGAAAATTAGCTCAAAGATGCTCTTACGTTAATAAATATTTGATGCATTTATCTCATTAATCACATCTTGATTTTTTGCTTACTCTCCTCAACATGCATCATCTGCTATGAAAATAATTTCCATTACAGTCATAACATTCAGTCATCTCCTTTATTGCAACTGCTTATTGCATTACTTAATACACACAGTTATTGCATTCATTGTCAGGTTTTGACTGTATTCAACAACAAAGAAACCTGCTCATACCCTGCCCCCAGGAGGTGCCAAAAACATACTATTAGCATGATAAGTGTCTCAGGAATTAAATTAAAGCTATTTTCAGAAGGTACCAGAAATACCAGCTAATGGCAGCATTATTTAAAAAAAATGCTACATAATATCAGTATTGTCAACATTGGTTTTATGCAAGTATGCTGGTTGCTGTGGAGAGCTACAAATTTTGTGTAAACTGAAACGTACTGGACAAGCTGATTCTCATATTGATTTAGATTCAAATCTGAATGTCTCACTGTATTATTAACCCGTTATGGGGCTGCTAGTCAGTGCTCCTATGCTGGTATGGTACATCACGGTTTTCTGTATGTCAGTCAGTTTGCAGTATATTGATTAAAAACAGCTTTAGTTTGAAAAATAAGACACAAGCCTAACACAGGGTGTGAATAAAGGACAACAGGGCCATAACATGAGACCATAACAAGGGACCTAGATTGGTTATTAGCACTGCAATTTAATAATGCATATTCCCAAGTTGATAAGCTGATCAAAGCAGTTGACAAAATCTGGGACTGTGGAGGCGGAGCAGCCGTTCTCTCTGCCTGTTTGGTGATACAGCCTGAAGTTTAAAATCCTCCTGCCCTGCCTGGGCAAACACTGACTATATTCTCAATGTTTAACCCCCAAAACTTTAATACATAAATGCAGATAAACACCATGCACTGTGGCACTAAAACATGCTCAGTGCTCTGGCCTCATAAGGCAGTGCATCTCTCATATGGAGAAAAGAATGTGATGTGTGTGTGTTCACAGCAGCAGGCAGGAGAGGGCAGCAGACATTCGGGCTGAGAGCAGACTGTTTGTTTCATGTCTCTCATCTCCGGTCCAGGGAGGGGCTCATTAAGTCTGGCTCCCCATCTCTGGCTGATGAATTCTTTATTAAAACAATATGTTCACCCAGAGCTCCTACAAAGATATGTAAAAGTTCAATTAACTGGGGCTTGATGATCTCAATGATATGATCTTTTACAGCTAAAAGCTCCCTGTACACAGGCCACTGGCGCCTATCCACAGCCGTGGTGCACATGGAAAAACAGTGAAAGAACATCCACCAGCGAGTAACAAAGGGAAGTCAGATGCTGCATGGGGATTTAGATGTTCAAAGGAGCAGCTTACGCCTCTGGGCCATGCAGGGCCCTCTTGAGTCTGAGAATGAAATCTGTTGTTTAACAAGCCTTTATTGGAATCCACACTTCTACCAAAATGTTGAAGATCAGGGACAAACAGAGAGCCGCAGCGGCACAACATGAGCCAGTGATGAGAAAGAATCCCACAGAATATTTGTCAGACTGTATGATTCCCATATTGGTGTAAGAAAATCCACGGGCTGCGTGTGTTTGTCTGTGTGTGTGTGTGTGCACAGAGGCTGAGCAGGGATCTGTTGAGCTTCAGGTAGTGGATATAGCAGAGAGCTGGCTGCCTTTGGTTTCCTCACTTCTTTTGTCTGTGAAGTGTCCAGAGGTTTATGGAGCGCCGCCTTGGTTTGTTCCGAGAGTCCCATGGGTGCTCCAGAGACCCGGACGCTGCCTTTTAGCTTTAGTATGCTTTGCAGGACTTAAAATTTAAAGGCAAACTCCCTCATAGACACACTCATGTTGTTAGATACCTCCACTTTGTAACAGTCAAAACACTCCATCTAGTTCTTGGTGACTTATGTGTTTCAATTTTAAATTGTAAAAGCTTATTTAAAACCGAATGATCTGCAAAGCAGGACTCCACGCACATTCAATCTCATTTTACTGTGTCGAGCAGGATTTCTTATGAAGAGCGTGTTAAGCACCAACAATACTAAGAGTCTGAAGTCATGCAAGTGGCTCTGCAAGGGTGTCACTTTACTTTTGCACAGTACAGCTTTGAGATAAATGCTAACACTCTCACAGTAACAATGCCAGAATGCTGCTGATGCTAAGAAGGAATACATTTTCAGTTCAGCATCTCAGCATCTTAATATTTGTTAATAACCATTAACATAAAGAGCAGCGGAGACTTACAAGAGTGTAATTTATTTCTCAGGTGTTTGGTAACAAATCAAAGAGGTAGAAAAGTGTTTGACAAGTCTGCTCTGAGGAGAACATGTAAGGGAGGGTGTCACCCAGAGGGTTTCAATAATGTTGAAGTTTAATCATTATTGTTCAAGTCTGGCTCACACTAGACTTCTAAAATACATGTAAAGTGCCTGAAATCAGACTAAATTCATTTCTTTGGAGTCCGACTGACTTACATGGATAATTCTGCTGGGGAAATAAAATAGTTTTAAATCGGCTCAGGTGTCCTGTGCATGTTTTGTAGGCTAGAACTGATCCCACTGCTGCGGTCTTTAACCTGATGTTGAGCAGTGCACAGAGACTTCATCATGATCATTCATCATGCTGAATGCTGGGGGAAAAATACACATTACTGTTGGTTAAGGAGCCTGACTTTATGCTGTTTCAGATGAAGTTAAACATCCTTAAATACATTAATGAGCAGAAAATGAAGAATGGCCAACAATGTAAAAAAGTTGCAGAAAAACTGGATGAAATTAAGGGAAGCACACTGCCACCCAATGCATTTTCCATCTTTGGCCTGATCATGTTGTACCAGCTGAGCTGTGCATGTAAACTGACTGAGTTTCACCTGTCACCTCTGTGTTTGGCAGCCGGGCGCCCTGCCGTGGTTACAGCACTCACACATCAGTACTGAGGAGCAGCAGCTTCAGTAGAAACATGGACTGATGATGGCAGCAGATAACATTTTGAAGTTTTGATGAAAAAAATAATTGCTTCAAACAAAACATAAAAATCTGTGACCAGTTTTAGGTAGAAATTAGCTTGAAATGCCAGGTGAATTAAGTGTTTTCAGTAAGTAATGCCTCTGCATTACATTTCCTAGAATGCCTCTTGACAGCATCTAAGAGAGTGTTAACTGACTCTCAGTCAAAGGTGGAGGTATTTATCATTACGCTGAAAGATGAATACTGTCTTCACAGGGTTCTCAGAAGAAATAAATGAATAATACAATTTTTTAATTGTTTCAAAAGCTCATTCCTGATTGGTGGGTTTGTCTCTGATAATGACACATCAATCAATGAAACATCCATGGTGAAACCCAGTGGAGCAGTGAGGTATAAAAACACAAGGAGCACATTTTAAAGCCATTCACAAAATTTATTAAAACGAAGGCTCAGGAATAAAGACCAGGCCTGGCTTTGATCCAGTCCCAGTGGATCACATGACTACTTGCATGTGAAGATATCGCTCGCAGAGACGGATCCACGGAGAACTATCACCAGACTCTGCAGTTCTCCTCAGCTCTGCAGAGCACTGTGATGTCTGTCAGGTTATTGTTTGGGTTGTCTCGTTTTTGACTTCAGCTGACAGCTGTTTTTATACGACTCTCGACCAATATCCGCTTGACCGACAAATAGAAAAGTTGAGAAATAATGTCTGATTGAACCATACTGCCCTGTAATTTTTTAAGCTTTGCAAAAAGCCAGATTTAGCTGTTTCCCACTCTTTTCAGTCTTTAAATTTACTTTGTACTTTAAAAAAATAAAGAAAAACAATCAACTCTAATATTTAGGCAGGCTTGACAGCAAAATCTGAAATAATTTTCTGACCCTTTTATTGAAAAAATTCTAACTGTAAGTTGTCATAGCTATGAATTCACTCTGCCATAATCACTATGAGCTTTTTACACTGAAGCACTGCTGCCTTTTTAAAGCTGCTCTGCCTAACGTAAGCACAAGAGGGTTTACTATGAGAGCCTCACAAATGCATATGAAACGGTCACCAGATCCAAATATTTCCTTCTTTGTCTTCTCTGTGAGTTTATGTGCACATAAAGAACATTAAGAGTTGATCTGAAAGTGCTTAAATGAGCTCGTTACCCCGTGAAATAGATCTTCTCCTGGTTAGCCTCAGATTGACTCACACACTGCCGACAGACCCTTGCACGGGCTCCTGTCTCCCCTTCATTGTGCTGAAAAACAAACCAACCTTGAACTTTCCGTTCTTCCCTCTTTGCCATCGTCAGCCTGCTCCCTCAGCCACCACGGGGCTCCTGATGGAGGTGCTGAGGGAGCAGGCAGAACATTGTTTGAACTGCAGTAAAACACAGCTCCCTTCAGCTCCCAGATCAAAGGCGCAGGATTACCAACAGTCTGCTGTAATGAGACCACAATGACTTGAAATCGCTGGGACGGCTTGGTACGCTCTCCCCCAACCACAGCACCCTTACGAGAGGCTGCGGTGGAACACCCTGAGAAAGACAACAGTAATCTAGTAATGTGGGTTTCTCTGGATGTAAACTCATCTGCTCTGCTTGATTCTGTGTGTGTGTTCCTGCTGAAGAAGCTGAGATTTAATAAATATCCGGTGAGCAGATATTGGGTCAGTGATTCCAGCGCTGCAAACAGAGAATTTTATTAAAACGTCACACCTTTTTACCTCGGTTCAGGGAGTGGTGGACGGCCTGCCTCAGCTCACATATGTATAAAACAATGTGTGTATCTGTGTGAGTGTGTGACAGTGGGTTTGGTCTGTGTTTTTCAAAGGTTAATGCTGATAAACTATTTCTTTTTTCGGTTTATGCTTTTGACATTTTGCTTTTATTTTGACGGTGACAGCACATACACACACAGGGAACCGACAGCATGGACAGAAAAGGACTTGAAGTGCCACAAAGCCGCTCTGATGGAAGCGATACCAGCAGGACAGACAATTATTGTTTATCATTGAAATTTGAAATCCCAAACTCAGCTTCCCCTTCACTCCCACAAGAGCTCATTCTGTTGAAATGAATAAAAATATTGACTAAAAATTTGTGCAGTTAAGGGTGATAGTGAGCAGCAGTGCCTGATTAATTTCACCATCATCTCCAAAATAATATTTCATTTGGCACAATACATAAAAAAAAAAAACAAAAACAAAAAAACACTCCTTGCCAATAGTAGAGATACTGTAGTCATCGAGTGGTTCCTGACCTTTTTTCCTTGTCTGTTGTCCTGGAAGAAGGATCCTGCTTTTTCACGCTTCCTTTTCCCCCTTTTTCCCCTTTTTCCCCATTCAAGGCTGTTTTTTTCCTTATCTGAAGCGGGGGTTATACTCGCTGTGTGGATTGCAAAGCCTTTTGAGGAAATTTGGTGACTTCAGGCTACAGAAATCAAATTGATTTGACATGACTTGCTTGTGACCCTCTAATACAAGGCAGCGCCTACTTGTAGCCCCTGGTCACAGATTGTATGCCTGAGTTGTGAGCAGATTTATTAAAAAGAGATTTTTTTTCCTGGTTGAACTGTTTTCTTTGAACACTTTTTTGATAAAACTGCACAAAATTCAGGAGAAAGGGCAGAAAAAAGTAATTCTAGTATTCAGCGTGTGACTCCTTTTGGGGTCCTGTGCCTTCGACTGCTTTACTGTCATGTGTTTTATTTCTAAATCTCAGAGTCACTTAAGATTACATTTTTAAAAATGTAGTTACACAAAAGAGAGGAAGGCCAGACAAGTTTTGTTTTTTTTTGGAAGAATTATCATATATGTCATTCGAATGTCATTTTGATCAACTATTTCATATGCAAAAAATGACCCATGACATGGTGCAAGGTCTCACCTGCGTTTTCCAGATTTCAGGTACATGCACGCTTTAGGTTTGGTATTTCTTTAGCAATCTTTAAATGTACAAATTTCCAGAACAACCCAACATGTCCCAATCAAACAGAAAAACCTTTGTTTCATCGTTAATGTCATGGCCAAAATAATGGGTAAATTAATCCATGTTTTTTCATGTTGCTGTTGTAATTTGCATTAATACGCTGAAACAATGTAACATCAATTAAGTCTCCAGTCGGACTGTAAACAAATATTAAAATTGAGAGTGTATTTGGCTTTTTTTGTCTCATAACAAACCCTCCGAGTCAGTGAAACACTCACAGTGAGCAGGGATGGAAGCAGCTGTGTGTATCAGGGGACATAGATTCAATTGTCTACATTTGCTCTTCTTCCTTGCTCCCTGTGCACCACTATTATCATCACCATCTCAGGGTTTAACATGTTAATTTAGGCTCATGTTTAAAGCAAATTAATTCATTTGTGCGTGTGTGTGTGTGTATGTGTGTGAGTGCTAAGCAGCCGTTCTGCAGCATTGTTGCATGAATGGTGTAATTACGGCTGTTTTTCTGACGTTCCCTCAGTGCCGGGCTCCCTATCGCAGAGATGAGAGCAGAGTGACACCCTCCTTCACATGTTCTCCTCGGGGAACACTTATCAAAACAATACGCCAGCCGTCATTCAAACACAGTGCTGCATACTTTTCCACTTTGAAGTCTCCTCATCCTGTTGTTTTTTTAATTCCCCTCGCTTTTTCTTTCATTGTAATCCCACTGTGACTGCAGGGATTATTCACAGCTCAGACCATTTGTTCATACAAATACAACACTTCATCAACAAATAACAATATGTTGAGACCAACTACTGAATAGAAGGCAAAATCTAAATGGGTTCAAGTGCTGGCACTGCCATGCATCTCTGCCTCTGTGTTGCCAATCCCTGTAAAAAGTTAATGTAAGCAGGATTCACAGGGAGCTGCTGGTGATGAAATTATGGTGTAACTGATACCAATGTGCCGAAGTAGAGGAGTGCATGGCCGCCCGTGTCTTTGAAGGAGGCTCTTCCCATCCCACGATGCACTGCTGGAGAGGGGCTCCTGTATGGTTGTACAGTACAAACGGACAGATGGAGGGCAATACTGCACAAAAAGCAGGCAATCGTTTTGCCGCAATACAGAAAAAGTCTGCAAGTTAAGGAATTCATTGTGGATGGACTATTGCACACAACACTGAAATCAGCGGACTCCACTGTAAATATGCACATATACAGTATGTAACATGGACTGTTATTTTATGGCAAGCATTAGGTTTTTTAATTTTTTCTGATAACAATATTTGCAAAAATTAAACTAAGTTTAAACAGAGGGTCATAAATTATTTGCACCCATCTAAATCTAATTTTAAATTGATGGATTTAATATTTCTGAATGTGTATTTTCTATTTTCTTGTGGAATGACGAGGCCACCCTCAAGGTTTTTAGTTTAGTTTTTAGTTTACTTCTAGAAACATTGCTAGGAAAACACCAAAGAGCTGGAAAAAATGGTGTTGTTGACGCATTTACACCTAATCTTAATAAGGGATTTGTTGGAGGTCATAAAACAAGTTGCTTATAAAATTCTTTCAGGGGCGTTGCACGTACCACCACAACTTTGCCTGATCTCCACGACCTACAATGATTACAAATTCATGCGCGACTAAAGAGGTGCATCATGCATAATAAAAAACTGCACTGTCTGCAGAAATAGCAAGACGAACACTGTAAACAAAGGGGGTGTAAGAGCTCTGAGGGGGAGGCCATAAAACCCACGGCTACAGGCATGCCAAAAACATGTTTTCAAGGGGGGTGAGCCAGTGTTGCCTATTACTATAGCAACAGGAAGACCTGGCTGCTTCAGCCAGCTTTTGGTTTGTCGGGAAGGCAGATGACAGGCAGAGGAGTTCCAGCCAGGCGGCCGTGCAGAGCCGTCCTGGTTTTACTAATGAGGGCAGTGGGACGAGCTGGGTGTCAACCAGCCTGTCCAACCTCCAGACATCCTCCCTGTCACACACTGTCATGACACGCAAACAGCCTGGAGGTCGGGCACAGGAGAAACACACACAGAGTGACGGCCTTGTGGGGGAGACATTAAATACACCTAATTAAATGAAAACTTTGACAATAACCTGCTGTGGTAGAACGACAGACTCCTTGCAACATTACAGATGGATTTTAAACAAAAGGCAGACCTTACCGATGATTCTCTGATGCATCTCAAAGGAAAAAAGTGTTTAGCACACACACTCTTTACTTTGTTCAAGCTGCTGTCACCAGAGAGCAGCACTTGTATTGCCCCGTATGCAAGCTTCACTTCATCATCTGCCTGTTTTTACTGGAATCTGGGATCTTTTGATCCGTAATCGAAGTGTGTGCTACACTGACTAGGCGGCTAAATTTAAAAGAATTTTAATATCTATATCTCCTGTGTAATTATATTACATGTCTTTTTATGTTTGCGGTTGTTGCAGCTGTAGTAAAATATTGTTTTTCTATGGCTCATTAACCTCATGATTAAATGAAGCTCCTGAGTGTGTAGAGATTTATGACAGTATCAGTGCAAACAGAGGCAAAGATATCTGATTTTGATACTTTGGTTAAAGTCATTTTTAATTCTATTTTGGGCAACCCTAAACCACAGTAAATAAACATCTAACAAATGCATTCAGCATTTTATATTGTTGTTGCTGTAAGCAGATTTAAAGACAGTCATCATAGTACAAATGAATCTACAGTACTGCTCATTTCAAATAACAAATAGACAAATCTTACTTTTACAGCTGTGTGTTTTTCATTATCCGTTCAAACAGCAGCCTCTAATCTGGGTGTCCACAGGAGGAAACACAGCTGCTGACAAACAAACTATGCTTACAGTGACTGTATTATTTGTTATACAAATAATACAGTGTATTAAATATATATATTATATGGCATCAATTTCAATTATTCTAGAATGTGATTTTTATAATTTTTCACTCATTGATCCTTTTGACTGAAAGGATCTTTTAAAAATCTGTGCTAAAAAAGAAAATGGTGAAAGTGACAATTTACAAATAATATGTCATTAGAAGCACTTCTTTCTCTATTTATGTATTTAATTAATATGATGCATGAGATTATGAACAAAGGGACTGACAAAGCTCTCAGATGGTGCTGATATTTAGAAATGCATATTTAACCTTACTATAAATAATGTGTGTGTGAGATTGTGTGTGTGTGTTCTCTTTGTGAAATCCACATTAAAATCACTGCTAACTGTGAGAAAAATTATGGGAGTGTTTGATGCTCGTTGGCTTTGACTGACACTTCGAATCAGCCTGGTTTGTTGTGAGTGGCTGTGATTTAATTGGCGCTGCTGTTTGAGACAGTTACAGTGAGATGTAATCATGTACAAGCACGTAATGCCTGCAAGGTTTAACATCTCTTCTTTTGTAAAGAAAGGCTGGAGACCCTCTGTGTTCTTGAACTGCACACGGATGAAGCTAATAAAACAGTCAGGTACCAGTTCCTGGGTGCCAAAATTAGTGAGCTTGGATATTAATACAGATCAGTAGTAGTGATATTTTGCCGCCTTAGGCAGATTTACAAATTGACTCTTAGCTGATTCTGATGGCAGGCCTACCACATGAGAGCTCGACGGCTGAAATCATTTTGCTCAGCTCTAACAGGTGTTCAGCTGTTTTCCCTTTATCCTTAAATATCAAAGAATATTTAACCTCTCTTAGTATTTAAGCCCCGTCTACTCGTTATCATTTTCAGATTCAAATGAAGCATATTAAATGTGAGTGTGTGTGCAGGGCTGTCCAACAATCCCCTCTAAATTCTTCGCTCAGAAAACACATGAATGTTTTATTGTAAATTCTTAATAAAATATGCTCCTAATGAGTTTGGATGGGCCAGTGCGGAGCAAGGGGTTTACACATTAGGGCTCATTCAGCACCTATCAATTATTTTTTCATGTGAAATGTATCAGGTAAAGAAACAAACTGCCCCTAATAAATCTTCAATAAAATCAATTCAAGCAATTTGCTTCAGTTTTCTCCTGTCTATTTAATGTCTATATCAATATCTGTCCCTTTATAAAAAATCACTCACAATTTCACAAAATTGATTGAAAAAATTAAAACTGAAATACTTCAACAATAAATAAGTTGTATGGTGCTGCGTGCTTTCACCAGTATGGACAGGTCTGAAATGTAGAAAGGTGCAGGAGGTGAAGTAGTAAATTCATCCTTTACTAACATAGCCAGAATGAGAGACTTCAGTGATTCCAGATTAATTATGGTAGTTAGTCTGAGAATATTTCTGAGTTATTTTAAAACAATATAGGACACATCACGTAGCACAGAATGACGTAAGTGAGGTTAAATAGGGGACCACGCAGAGAAAAAAAAAAAAAATTTAAGCTTGTGATTGACTTTAAGTGTCTGTTTGTTGTAATGTGATCTTCGCATCAGGTCACGGCCTCTCCTCACTGCACAGCACCAGTGAAAACGCACAGTACCCGCTCCCAGCTTGGTGCTAATGTGTAATGATTAGCAATCAGTGTAAGAGTGATAGCAGGCCAATAGAAATAAAAAAGTTCCCCCAGATAAACCAATGGTGTGGCCACATTGTTCCACCGTTCAGCGAATCCCCTGCGGATCTGATGCAACAGGGCTGCAACTAAAGTTACACCTTCGAACTGCAACATGGTGTCCTTCCGCCAAGGCGCTGCGGAAACTAGTGCCGACTGCACCGCGTGCTGCCTAAAACCTCTTCGCACTACAAAGTCACCGCTTAAAAGTGCGTTTAATGTCTGAAACATGTTGCTTTATGGCACAAAGAGTGGGACCTGACTGCAAGACAAACCAGAGTTCGTTTCTGTGTTTTTCTGCCACTGACTTTTTCCTGCGCAGTGAAGCCTCCTACTTTTACTACTTTATTTTACCAACAAAACTGACTTTCTTTTCAGGTTTTTACAACATCAACAGAGGGCAAAAATTCGACTTATACATAAGAGTAATTTTTCATTTAAACAATTTAATCTCTATCATTATTCTCATAATAAAGTACAATACTTCACAAATAAAATTAAAATAAAATGAATGGATTAAATGGAAACACGGCAGAAATAAAACAATAATACAGTAAACGCTGAGTGTGTGTGTGTGTGTGTGTGTGTGTGTGTGTGTGTGTGTGGTCTCCAGATAATGGGAAAGTCCCCAGGTTCATGACGTAACGGCCGGGTGAACTCTGTAAACTGCGCATGAATCTCTCCTGCTGTGATCAGGTCCGGGCTTTAGGAGTTCCAGAAGTAGCGGATTTAAAAACTTTCTGTCTGCAAGTGTCTTCGTCGAAATCCGCTTCATGAAGAGTCCCTGACATCTAAAAGGGAAAATATGGCTTTTTAAACTGTGACTGTCTGCCTTCTCACCGTAAAGCTTCGCGTGCTTTGCTTCAGCAACGCACTTTACAAGACTATTCAGAACTATGGGGTAAGTCCAAGTGCTTTCTGGCTCTGGGAAACGGAGCAAAGTTGGAACAATCTTTGTGCTTCTCTCTGCTAACAGATGAGTTTGGACAGGGTTTAAAATCACGTTTCAGTGGCTTTTTGAAGGATTCAGCTGTTTTGTGCGCCATAGATATGACTGTTTTTGCCATTATCACAATTTTAATGGAAACATATTAAAGGTGATGTTTCATGTGAAAAATGAGTAAATTGAACCTCTTCAGGATTCTTCATGTAGTTTGAAGTGCGCAACAAAAATGTTTCTGTCACTTACATTTTGGAGATAACTTTCTCTGTTCTGTGTGTGAAAGTCTGCGGTGGTGCTGTTCAAGTGTTCTAAAAGCTCAGTTTTTTAAGTCTTTTTAAATTTGATTTATTCCCTCATAACTGACTGTTTCTTAAAGTATGTCAAGATACACTTTTTCACATTATCTCTTGCCAATTATAATGTGGTGACATTAATCAATAATTTGCCTTACAGCACCAGGTGACAGGTAAATTAAAAAAAAGGAAATGGGTTTATGAGCTAATTGGAACTCAATAAAATTTAAAGTATTTTTTTTTGTTCATTTATTTTAAAAATAAGTGAAAATGATATTTTGGGGGGGTGTATTAATTAATAAAATTGGTTGTAAGGGTCAAATGTTAAAAAAAGGTTGAAAATTAACAAATTTTTTATTTTCTTGTTTTTTATTTTCTTGTTTTTTTTTTGTCCCCCCCCCACAGGTCTCCAGGTGTTTCCACAACTCTTTCATCCACCCAGCGAGCGTTTTGTGCTTTTGAACAATTTAATCGAAGTAGACGACACAATGGCGGCATCGATCCTTCGCAGGAAAATTCCTCCCATTTCCACAGGCGAGCTCTGCGCTCCCCCTCTCCGACAGGCTAGCCACAGCCAATCACGGTCCTGGACGGGGGCGGAGCCAGTGGAGAGGCAGAACTTAATTGGTGAGTTTTGCCAAGACGCTTTTTTATTTTTCCACATCCCGAGGTTGGAGCCGCAGTGCAGCACGGGGCTAATGTCGTACAGTGAGTACAGCTAAGTGGATATTTATCGAATGCAGACGATGCTGTTCAATCATTTTCAGATGATCGGTTAGTTGTTCACTTGGATTTGTCGGATGTATTGCCTGATTTAACAAATATTTCTTTACATTTATCCACTCTACCTTGAGTGATTTAAGATTTTTTTCGTAAATGTGTTGTTTTTATTTCACTTATTTTTCAGAAACAGGTGAATGAAAAATATGGATTGCTTTACTGATCATACGCTTTATTATTTAAAAATTTCATAGGTGATGGTCACTCAGATTGGATGACGGAAAAAGTTGATTTGTCTTCATTTGTGTCGACGACCGAGTCTTCTCCCAGCTCATCCCTTCCGCCCTCGCCGTTAGAACAAGATGTCAAGGTGCCCTCGGATCTGGAGGTCATGACCTCTCTACTGCAGGAGGAGCTGGCTCAGCTGGAGGACTACTTCCGCTCCGAGTCCACATCCACAACAAACAAGTTGGAGAAATCCTCAAAATGTGACAAGGGTGCTCAAGCTATGGGCTCCCAGTCTTATTACCAATTACCCTATGGCTCATATGGGACCAGCCAATCAGAAACCAGCCCTGTGGTTGTTACCTTGGCAACAGGGGAACTGGACCTGGCCAGTTTCTGTGGCGGTCCCATTGGCAGAACCAAAATTGCGAGACCCGCTCCATACAACTACCATCACCGCTACCACCACAACAATGGGCGAAGAATCATCAGCGAGACTGTGAAAGTTGGTGAGGAAGTTGGACTTGATACGTGGGGCTCCAGGGGAAGTTACTCAGGAAGCACAGAGTTGTCTGTGAACCACTACTCCACACTGAAGACAGTGAGCAAGAACAGCCTCGGTAGCGTGAAGAAGGTGAGAGAATGTGCTTTATCGTTGAAGGAAGAGGAGAGTTATTGTTTTTCAGAAGGAATGTTTTGCAGCGAAGAGATTGCTCGAGGTTTTTGTCTGGGTGGCTCGTATGACAGCCACCACAAGCGAGAGGGACAGTTGATGCATAATGTGAAGGTCAATGTAAGTTACGACAGCACGGGGCTCGAGGTCTTGCATTGCAGCAAAGATGGAGGACTTTCTGGAAGTATTCCCCAAGAGACAATGGTGGCCGGTGACGGCTACTTTCACCAGTCCATGGCCAGTACAGAGCCTTACCATAGCTTTATAGGTGACCTAGATCAGCCGTCACAAGCACAGGCTGTAGAGCCCCAACATGGCCACTACCTCTATCCAGAATGCCTTGCAGACCAAAGCTATGAATGTCTGTCCAGAGGGGACAGCGAGGGGACGCTGCTTGGCGCCCCCATCCACCGCCCTACCCAGAGGTTAAAGGATGAGCCCTGCTCGGTCAAACCGGCTCTGGTGATGGGCGCAGCCTCTCTGGAGTCCAGCAGTGGAGAGAGGAAGCAGAAGAAGAGAGACCAGAACAAAACTGCTGCTCACAGGTAAACAGTTCGCTCAATGTGTTCTTGTGTCTGGATCCCTCACACTCCTACTCAGCTCCCTGAAACATGCTCGAACCTTCGAAAATGTCTTAAAATGGATGTTGTAGGCAGAAGAGTGTTGTGACATTAAAGGAAAATCTGGCTCACAACGATAAAAAGTGAAAAAAACCAACACCATCACTGTTTAGTGAGACTGTTTTTGAATTAAACCAGCGTTGCAGTAGATAATCTCTGGTCCATTTCATGCTTTTGTCAGCTTATCAGTCCAGTGATTGTTGTTTCGCTTTCCCACTTTAACATGGCAGGAGAGCTGCACGAACCAGCCTCTCCAGTGTTTTAAATGCTTGGAGAGTGTAGGAGGGATATGGAAAGTCCCTAACTGCTTGCCAAATTCAGCCCCACCTAACCATTTCTATAAGACTGGTTTGTCTGTGTGGGAGTTTCACTTATTCACATCTGTGCAGGCTGGAATGGAAATGTCCGTACAATGTTGGGAAAAGAAAAATTGAAAGAAAGGAAATGAAATGCGATGAGCCTTGCTGTGGGTAAAATAAACGACATATCGTGTTCTCTGTCAGAGGGAGGAGGTCCGAGCTGTCGGAGTAATCCTCTCAGTGCAGCTCAGAGGTCACACTCACCTGACTCATTAATAAATATGCAAGGCAGCAAAATCTGTCAAAGCAAGCAACGGCATTCTGTCTTTTCTGCAGGTACAGGCTGCGTAAGAGGGCGGAGCTGGACTCTCTGGAGGAGGAGCTGCATGGCCTCGAGGGACAGAACCGGGAGCTCCGTGACAAGGCGGAGTCGGTGGAGCGAGAAATCCAGTATGTCAAAGATTTACTGATCGAGGTCTACAAGGCTCGCAGTCAGCGACTCAAACAGGATGGCAGTGCCTAAAACGCCCACGCTGACCTCACCTCCAAACCTCCCAACCAGCACCAAGAGAAAAATCCAATCAAGAGCACCAACTGGTTTTTGTCTCACAAAAATGAAATGGTAGTTGCATGATTTTGGTAGTTCTTTTCTAAAAAACAACAAAAAAAAAATGTTCCAAGGGGATGGCCCAACAAACACACACCTTTCCTAAAAAAGAAAAAAAAAAAGAAAAGAAAAGGAGAAGTTTCCAAATGTGTGACTAAACTATAACAAGCCTTAGTGAGGTGGCTTCTAGAGGAGATGCTGAACTTGTCCGTGACCACTGTGATCCGAACTGCACTCGCAGCCTTGTGATGACTGAGTTTGCGCTTGCAATGATTGATCGTTTACAAAATGCTCTTTGAATTAATAGTAGTGATTGAATTTGCTTGTGGTTTTTGTGACACACGTCGGCAGCATCGAGGAAGATCCATATTAAATATATATTTTATTTTATATTTTATTTTTACGTAATAATGTTCATTTATCATTTGCTTAAAACAATCAACTGAATAAAGGGACTGCTGGAAAAGTGTGTAACATGCTCTTAAAATATTCATTATCGAAAACATTTAGAGAATTTGTATTGCTAAAATGTTGAGTATTTACACTTCTTTACCCCACTGAAATACCCAATGCATGTTTGATTTTGGAAAAGCATGTGCGAGTGTTATTTGAAGGCAATATTCTGTTAACTGCATGGCTTCAAGATCTCCACCGCGTCAATTTAACTGAGTTGACTTTATTCTTCTCATCGGCTGGCGACTTTTCTGAGTTTTTCCCTCGCCAGCGTGATTCATGCTCAGGTTTTGGTTTTCTGCTCTGAGAAACACAGAAACATTCACTGGCTTTCTTTCCTTTCTCTTCTCTCTCGGCTGTATTTTGCGAACAAACAATCACCTGTTGACGCAACAATAAATCTTTGTTGGGTAACGGTACGACTTCATGGGAATTTTCTTCTCAATTGATCAATTTGATGTATCTGAAATTCAGGTCCTTTTAATAAATCGATGTCAATGTCAGGAAATTTATACATCAGGTAAATTACAGCCAAATAAACCAGTTATGTAGTATCATTGAGCTCTGCCTTTGGACTGTTTTTCACTGCATGCCATTCATTACGCATTCATTCTGCTGCCATTCAAACGCCTTGCAACAACTGTCCAAATTTCATGCACTGCACCCAGAACAGCACACGCAGACTAAGAAAAGGGTGGGATTAAGAGATAGAGAGAGATGCAGAATAAATCCACTCTGCCCCTCCCATCTTGTGTACCCTGCCCAATAACTGCTGATGGTTCCAGCCCTCTTTTTTGGCTGCAATGCAGTCAAGAGTCCAAGGTATTTCCCAGGATTCACCGCTGGACGGCAGCACATTAAGGCGGGCCTTGATTGACACCTGACCATTCTGCAACAAAGCAACCTGATTCCCTTAAGATTTAGAAGTTAGGATTGAGTCAACATGTCCGAGCAGCCACAATAAGGAAACATATGTAGAGAAATACTAATAGGCACTACTCATGTTATTTTTTCCAATATCTGAGTACTTTGTTCCTGCACTATGCTCGAGCCTCGGGGCTGACTGGGGTGATATCAAACTCCAGCAGTCAACAGACAACATAAGTTGCCTATCTCATCTCCCAGCTCGTGGAGGGTGCGTGTGCCTGTGTATGACTCTGTGTGTGTGTGTGTGCTTGTGTGTGCTTGTGTGTATGTGAAATCTCTTGGTATCTCTCCTCGCAGTTGTAGGCCTTTCAAGTGCATGAGGCAATATCACACAATACTTGCAGAAGGAGGAGAGAGATGCAAGTGAACTATCAGAATAAAAAAGTACTGGGCTGACAGAGAATGCAGTTACATGTATTGATTCAGTCTTCTTTATGTTTGTTGTTTGTTTGATACAGATGCAATGTAAAAAGAGCTTGTAAAGCTAACACAAGATTTATAGTCTGATTTTGCAGTGTGTTCAATAATGTGCTACAATACAAAACATGAATGCATTAAATATTTTAGATCAGATGAGAATAATCCAGACGTTTATTTTTTGCTGTGTTTCTGTGTCTGTATGTGACAAAATCACAACAAGAAATCAAGAGTTCCCAACTGGGCTAAATTACAGTCTGACGGTAACAAACACACACAGAGCACATGAAGTAGAACAAATTTTAGGTATTTAACAAATGAACCAACATTTCAAGTACTAGAATAGGCGAGGTGAGAGTGTGTACAATTCAGTTTTATTTTTTATATTTCAGTCAAACTCAACACTGAGCCAAATAAATATATGTACAACTAACCTGTATATGAAACATTTAGTTCATTTGATAATTTCACTGGTATCAAGAGTAATGTAAAGATAAAAACACATAAGGGTGAGAAAATGTGATGAGAAATATTGAAATGTACTTTGTATAACATTAACATAATGCATGTGCAGATGTGAGTGAATGTCACACGAATACAGAGAGCCTTGAAAGTACAGCGTCTACAGGGAGAGATTAAACCATTTCTTTTATATACATGGAATATTCCAGTAAGAATACTGCTTTTAGGTCTCCCTCACCACCAGGTGGCCCTCTAAGCCCACACAAAAAAGCACTAGAGCCATTTAGACATTGTTTCTAAAAATGTGATTTCTACAGTTACCCTGTAATGTGAGCAATAAAGACTGAATGCAGAATATTATATATATCTAATATCTATTATATATCCCAATCCCAATGTGTGTGCGTACACAGTTTTGTTTCTGACGGGAACAAAGACCCTTCACATTAAATAAACTTTATCAATAACCAAGCAGGGACACTGAAGTGTCACAGCAGTGAAAATATTAACAAGAACAAGAACAAGAACAATTGCATTTAGTCAGAAGACTACAACAAAAATAAAGAAATTAGTAATAACATCCTTTTTACATAAGCAAAAAAATGAGGCCCTGCATTCATTTTTACTCATAAAATGTGCAAGCACAAAATGCAACAAATCCCCCCATGACTGTTAGGGTTATTAACACCGGAGTATATCTGTGAGAAGCGTTTCCCTGGTTTGTATGGAGCTGCTTTAAGGTAGTTGTTATTCCACTGGAGTTTCATCTACAGCAACAAAATATACAGTATTTGATAAGAAATCTGTTTTGTATAAAATATGCAGCAGCAAAGCAACTACTAAGTAAAGCTAGATTAAAAACAAATACATAATGCCATATACATTCAGTGGAGTCAAAAGTCCATAAAATGAGCTGCCCCTTAAAAACAACCCTGTATCTGCTGAATGCATTGAGACTCATAAATATCACAAATTAAATAACAACACCTGAAGAAAAGACTCAGGTTGAGAAACAGCAGCTTTTGCAGCTTGAAATACAGTTACTGAACATGTAGAAAAAAAAAATATCAGGAGGATAAGGAGGAGGTGATAAGGAGGTGGAGAGAAAAACTGGCAGGACAGATTAGTATTTAAAACTTCTAAAAATAAAATATCTTTGAAATGTTAAATATTTTGGCCTAAAGTTACTGGAAATCATTAATTCTTAGAATTAAAATATACTCCGTAAAAGCTTGTGGTAAACATGAAGCCAAGTTACATTTCAAATTTGACATTTCTTGTGTAAAATTAAAGGTTTTGGACTTAAGTTTTGACAAAAGGAAAGATCACAACCACCTCAGCAGGATTCTTCTTCTGGAGGCAAGAAGTGTAAACAGGAAGCTGCACTGAGGTTTTCCTGTTACCTTTTAGTACATGTGTCTGAATGGATCCAGTTTTGTCCTCATGTGAGTGTTTGAACAAAGCTTAAGAGGTGAAAACACTGAGATCATTCCAAAGACAAAACTCACCAGGAATGTGTGTCTGGATTCATGAACTATCCTCAACATTGTTAGATGTCTATGTTGGAAAAAAAAAACCCAGCAGCTTGAGGTTTTATGGAGGCTTCAACTAATGCTTAAAAAAATCTTAATGATGGCCACATTAGAATTCTCTTAATCTTATTATCATTTTAAGAAACCAGTTATACCTAAAACAAAAGGCCAGGCTGATAAACAGATAGTCATATTGTACACATTTGTAGACACATTTCATAGTGTGCTAAATAAATAAAAATATGGATATATAAATAAATAAATATTTGTATGTTTTGGACTGAGTGATGCAATAGATGTACAGATGGATGTAAAACTAACCTCAGATAACTGCTACTAATTAAAGAAGGAAAAGAAGCCTGATAATTCATTCTTGACCTTGGAAACAGCAGTTGGTAAAATGATTTCATTACAACATCCACTTGTTATCCACAGTTTGTTTTTATATTTCTTAGCAGCTCCCAAATGTGCATTACATTCTGGTCAAAAGTGTCCATCAACAGTCCACTTGGAGAAAAAAAAATGTAATGTTGCCTGCATACTGAAGTGTATATACAGAGACCTGCTGTTTTTTGGCACTTTCCGTTGCATTTGGGAACAAAGAAATGTGCATAGAGGTAGTATCAGTGCAGGCTGGGGTACAGCACCACTCAATGACCGATTCTATCGGTCATTTAAATCAACACTGACAAAGCGACATCACCAGGAACAAAAAGCAACTAAGAATTTACATTATCAGTAATTAATGATATTCCTGTGAGTGGTTATAAAGAAAAGTGCTGGCTAAAGAAATCAAAGGTGCGACAAAGGCAACACATGGCAACATAGCGATGAGAAGAGAGGGGGTGTGATGCAAGAAGGGGAGAAAGAGTGAAGACCACATCAAGACTCCCGTGATGGTGGAGAGCAGAGGATGAGCTGGAGCTCAGTGCTGCAGAATGGCCTGCAGCACTGTTTGAGGCTGTGTGTATACCAGCAAGAACATTTTAAATTCATTATGAGCTGTTGTATGTAGCTAGTGGAGGAGGTGCAGTGTGATGGTGGGGGATGAGGTTAAAGATGCCGGGTGAGTTTGTGGGGGTGGGGATTCGGGGGGCCAGCTTGAATGGAGATGTAGAACATGCAAATGGCACAGCAGTTTTCAGAGGAAACTGGATGTAAAATATTAAAAGCAGGTGTTTTTTCAATCTAAAGAGGCAAATGCTAAGGCAATTTCATGGCGATCTATCTAGCAGATATTCTGGGTGCAAAGGTGGTGTTTGGCCTCGAGGAGCCTAGAGTGTAGAGACTTGGCAAAAAGGCCCTACATAAGGCATCGCAGTTTCTCCTTTTTCCTCCTCCTCTTCCTTTGTTCTTCTAAAACAATGTAATGATGAGCTAATAATACCATTATCATTTGCAACTACGCATCAGACATTTTCTTGAGTAGAAGCAGTGAACTTACAAAAATCTCTAGGTAGTTGGCAAAAGTGGGGTTAGAATGGTAAGCGAAGCTGCTTTACCTGAACTGTTCGTGTACGAGCATACCTACTTCTTTGCTCAAGAGTGTGTGTATGTTCCAGCTGCTCAATGTCTGTGGCCTTTCCACTTGAGTGCAAGTGCATTTTTTTGACAAAGATGTGGGTAAGGGGGGACTGGCAGACACAACTGAGGCTGACACAACTGGCAGCCTTCATCACCACTAGTTCTTTGATATCTTGGCCTTTAGGGTCAAAGCAACCACCACCAACCAAACTCTGGGCTAGGACCTTGCAGGTACCTTTGTCAAAAGTTATTCCCCACATCTCCCTCCATATATGTTGGTCTTAAAGCCCTGCTACTGGCAGGACTGAGAGTATGTAGTTTAGATGTACTAGAGTCTGTGTCCCCAAATTAAAGGTAATATGGTGGTGTTGTGGTTTATCCCTCAGTACAAGTCCAGTTGACAAGTGACTGGAGGTCCAGCAAACAAGAAAGGGATAATGCCCTCTAAGGTGTCCAACTGTTGGGAATGAATGTAAGTGTGAACAGTTGCCCCCACGAAGTCCACTCATTCCTGATTGGACATCTGGGAAGGCATTACCCCGCTTTCACCGTGGTCACTTACCAAAGAAAATGATTAATCAGTTTAGACCATTAATTTAAAAAATCATGCCTTTTGTGGTCAAAATAGAGCGTTCTTAACAAGCAACAACTCCATTTCCCTAGAGACACCTAAGAGCTGGACCAATAACTGGGCTGCAGTAAATAGCATGGGTCATAAATTTGACACAACAACGGAATATAAACTAATCGTTCAGCTGACTAAACCCATCAGCTCAACTGTTAGCCAGAGAGAAAATGTTATGCTAGCAACATTTAAAGTCAATAACGCTGTGCATGCTGGAAAATCAGTAAATGTAATTGACCGGCATGTTCAGCAACAGGTCTAACTAGCCAGTCAGCCATGTCATTGTCCTCATATCATTAACAAATTTCACGAATGACTCAGATGGACGGAGAAAACAGGCCTACAGTGGCTAAACGTACAAGAACTCAGTTACTAACCTTTTCAAATCAAACACAGGGCTTACTCACCTTTTCATGAGATAACCGTTGCTTAGCCTCAGACCATTTAGCCATTGGACACTTAGTTTAAACATTTTATTTTACCATAAACCAAAGTGTAGGTACATGTGGCAAATAAACCCTTAATAAACCCTCATTTTGTTTTAAAACATTTATCTTCATAAAAATAATTTTCATAAAAATAAAATAAAACTGTTCACTTTCAACACAATGTTATGTCTGTCACCTGTCTTACGGACAAAAACTGCACACCCATGTCACTGACAGGAATCCTGGAACCATTCTGACAGGAATTTCTTATGGTTAAAACATCACTTCATTTAAAAAACAGGCAGGAATTTTAAATGCAGTCTCTTTGGAATCACACTTTAATTTTTTAAGTTAAATTTCAGTTTAATATAATCTTAAATATTATGTTCTTTTATCAACAACTTCAGCAGATGCAGTCAAACCTTTCTTCTAACTGAATTATGGAACTGGTCTGATGAGCCAAAAGAAATTTCCCCCTCAGGTGAATAACATAAACATTCTTTCTGCCACACCTGTTGTTTTTCTCTCTTTGAACATGCAGACAAGCATGCATACACATATGCAAACTCCCTCTTGATTTGAAGCCTGAATTAGGTCAGTCTAATGCTACATTTTGCTCAGTTCTTGGTTTCGGTTGTGCAATTCAGTCCCTATTCTCAGTGTTCTCAACCACAACTTTCGGCCTTGCCTTTCTTCTCATTTGGTCTCCTCCCTGTGGTAAGGTTATCAGATGTCTGAGTAAGACCAGGTACCTGTGAAGTCTTGTTTTCTGTGTGTAAATTGGTAAGTGGTTCCGATATCAGAGAAGTCAGACTCTTGACATTTGGCATTTGTTATAAGTTGAGAAGGTGGGTTACAGTGCTCTCTTTTCCAGGTAACACATAAAACACTGGAGAGAAACAAAGGATTGTCTAGCTGCTGCGACTGTCGTTCTACCTATGCTTACCAAGCAAGCCCTGACACATCTAAGTGTACTTTTGCGACACATAAAAAGCCCCACGGCTCTTTCAGTTCCACTGATTTGAGTTCAGTTATTTAAACTGTACAGCTTGACATTTACAGTTATTGAAATGCATCATTAAAGAGTCATCCACATCGATCCTAAATTCATATTGAATAACAAATTAATATAAAAATGTATAACTTGTCAGAATAGAATTCACCTTGATGGTATGAGTAACTTCAAAAGCTGAAGTTTGGCAGTGCATGATTCTTTAGTTTCAGTTGTTCGGTGACCCATGGATCACAGGTCACATCACAGAGACAGGTAACTGCTGCATGTGTGAGAAGGCTGAGGTTCAGTGGAGGTGACAATTGACATCAATCAGAGAGACAGACGCTTGAGTGCAACTCAGGTGAAGGGTGCATTTGTCAGGTGACACCCGGTGACATACTTTTCATATCACATTTTTTTAATGCTAATCAGGGCCGGTCTTAGACAGGCATATATAAGGGGGCAGATAGAAATGTGAAGTGGGCACATTTCATTTCATGTAATTGGATTGCAATTTGTCAGACCTCTACCCTAAGACCTGTCCAACTTGGGTGTCCCACCTGAAGGCTAAGCTTCTGCTGGTGTAACTCTGAGGCACGCAAACTCCCTGACCAGGATAAGGTGGCAATCCCTCAGGGGAAAAATTAATAAACAAAACAACAAAACTAAAATAAAACATTCCTCATCAGATTACAACAACTAAAAGCATTACATTTACCTTGATTGGATGGCCTATGTCAAATACATTCGAACCCAACCATAAAACTTCTCACTATTGCCAATATTAACAAAACTAAAAAGGGTAGGCCAAGTTATTAAAAAAAAACAGCTCACCAAGTCTTGAAAAATAAAACTGAGAAATAGAAAAAAATAAAATAAAATAAAGAATAAAATAAAATATCCGTCCAGATGTTGACAACCAACAACATAAAATTTATCTTATTGGATGGTCTAATTCTTGAATAAATTCGCAAAATAAAGTAAGAATAAAATAAGACCAGTCCCCAGTTGACTGTACAAATATAGATGTATTTTTAAGTTGTTGTTAATTATCTCACGAGTCGCTATGATTTTGACGACAGAGATTTGCTGCTTCCTCAAAGTCTCCTACTGCTCATTTTGCTCTGCCCTACCTGAGAAACCTGACACCAGGTTATTTGCAAACTAACAGTGATTGGATGTTTAGCTGTAAATGTTAAAATTTTGATTTAAGGGGGCAGGAGGTTTGTTTAAGGGGGCGTTGCCCCCTCTTGCCCCAGCGTAGAGCTGGGCCCGATGCTAATTTTTTCTAGGTTTCAAAGGTGACAGTAAAAATTGTTCTTGACATCAGCTTGGATTCACAGCTAAGTTCTGACTGCAGAAAAGCTTTCAAAAGCTCAACCTCCACAGAAATATTCCGACAAGTCCTGTCCATCACAGAGCAAATGTTTTTTTTATCTTTCTTGTGTATTTCTTATGTGTTTTGGTCTTTTAAGACCTTTTGAGACCAAAATGCAGAAGGGGTGAATGAAAATTTTCAAAATTTCAGCTAGAAAAATCCACCTGCTTCAAGACAGCCACCATCATCCCTGTGCCTAAAAAGTCTGCAGTGTCTAATCTAAATGACTACCGCCCT
>JAPZDZ010000024.1:3116049-3141159 GCA_029783805.1 Acanthurus tennentii | reverse complement strand
CCATATGTAAAGTGTCTTGAGACAACTTTGTTGTGATTTGACGCTATATAAATAAAATTGAATTGAATTGAATTGAACTCTCTATAATAAAAGTTACAGCGTGGTCAAGAAATGATAACTTAATAAAAGGCAACAGCAAACAGAAAAGTCTTCAGTCTTTTTCTAAAAGTGTGAGGGTTTCAGCAGACCTGCAGTTTTTCCGGAGTTTGTTCAAAATATATTGTACATAGAAACTAAATGCTGCTCCATCATGTTTAGTTTTAGGGACACAAAGTAAATCTGTCCTACATGATCTGAGGAGTCTGGATCTCTTTATGGAAGATCAGTGATGTGTTCTGGCCCTAAACCATTTAGTGCTTTATAAACCAACAGCAGTATTCTGAAATCTGTGATGATGATGATCCACTTTCTCGATGGAGTCCTACGATGGTGAAAGTACAGATTTCTTCTCAGCAGAACATGCTTAAAGTAGCAAACAGTAAAAGTGCTCATTCTGCAGAAAAATGCCTGTATTATTATAAATATAATATTGATGCAGTAGCATGTTGCATTTCCTGATAAACATATTACTGTTGTATCTTGTTGACATGGAGCCAGGTAAAGTCAGGGGGTCTAGTTCAGTGGCTCCTCACCTGGGGGTCAGACCCCCTCCTCAGGCTCACAATTTAGATACAAGGATCATCAGCTGATTAGTGAAGTTAAGAAAAAAAAAGAAAATTCTGCTGCACAACTCTGCAGGAGTTTGTCTTGTTTTTGGAATTGTTAATAAGTCATTTCACAGCAACTCACATCTAAAAATTTAAAACGAAGACAAGACACAATGGTGTTTTCAGGAGCCAAAAAGGTTTGGAAACTGAGAGATTTTATAAGTGTATCAAACTTGTGTGTTATTTCAAAATGACCGGCCTTTATACCAGCAGTAATGAAGTTATCCTCAGTGAGTCCAGTGTCACAGTGTAACAGAGGACACGACACTTGTGTTAATTTCATTCCTAAAACAAAAGATCTTCAAAGCAGTGCTTACCGCTGGCATTTTGGCTAAAGGCAGTTTGGCGCATCACAATAGGAGAGGTCGGGGTGTGAGCGGTGCAGTTAATAGTTGCTGAATTCCAAGTAGGTGCCCTAGTTTCAGGTTCCTGGTGTTGTGGGTTCTGACTCACCGTCATGACTCAGCGGGATGCTTGATACTGATCACAGATATCAGTGTTATTAGTAAACCTTTGTTTTTCCTGTAATAACAAGTCTTTCTACAAGATTTCTAGAACAAAATGATCTTAAGTTTTTGTTGTACTGGTGGATAAAATGAGAATACAATACTTACCCACCAGTGATTTACTATGACTTTATGTTACATAATCATAGTTGTCCAGTTGGGACACTCACTCTATGTATTCCTGCCTCTTCGAATGAGATAATGTCTGACCTAGATCATTATCAAACTAAAAGTGAATTGCGCCCACATGTTAGACAGACGCTTTTCTTTATAGAAGCATTCGACCAGGTCAATTTTGAAAAAACTAAAGTTTTCAGAGGCCTGTTGGAAATATTGGGATATTAAATACAAACACTAGACTCAAGATGCCACAAAAACAATAAACCTTAGATAATTATGAATGTTACTTTTAAAACCCTTTGGTGGTGTTTTATCAAATCAGCTTCCATCCACTCAAAAAAATTCCATCATTTATGTTAAACCTGCTTCAATGGTAGGAGCTAATTTCAGCTCATCTGGTTGTAATCTTCTTGTCGCACAGAGGGCTCAGATTCCTCAAAAAAATAAATTTTTAATTGTAGCAGTTAATTCTCTTCTTTCTGTCTTTTCTTCTGGTTTTCTTAATCTAAAAATACCATTAATGAAACTGTGTCTTAGGTCTTAAACCTGCATTTTATCCAGTAGAGCTGAACTACAGAACCGAAGGATGGGAGTCTTAGCTCCTGAGGATGAAAACTGATAATAATAATAATAATAATAATAATAATAATAATAATAATAATAATAATAATAATAATAATAATAAGCTGCTCTCAAAGCTCTCAAAGATCAGATTAACAGTCTTTATGTTATTGGAGTATAAACTTTGGTTTTAATCCATCTCTGAGCTGCTTTTCCTCGGGCTGACCGTGTGAGGCTGTCACCCAGCATGAAGTGCTGTCTCCACTGGCTGCTGCAGCCAAACCTTCCGCCTCTCTTGCATCATCCTCCATCAAGCACCATTTAAAGTGATGTGTTCTCCTTGGATCAATTTATGTCCAGCCTTACAGTGCCATCTAGTGTTGAAAGGTCTTTTACAATTTTTTTTCATGTGTAACTAGAGTTTACCATAGGGTGGCAGTAGTGTATAAGAATGAAACACTCCTTTGAGCTGGGACAGAACCACCTGGGTGTTTGTTCTTGTTATCATGGGTGCATTGTTACATTCATATTCTTTTATCTGTTCTTCCTTTGATCCAGTTTAATTTCTCTGTCTTCACTTTTGCAATGTAACAGCAGGTGCTGTTGCAGGTCTTCATAATGGGACACACACACAAACAGTCAAACAGGCTTTGCTTTTCAGCATTGAGTTTGCCACTGCATCGCACAATCAAATACAAGCTATGACTGATGTAAGGCAAACAAATGTGATAACATGCCTTAATGGTAAAAGGGAACATTGTGTGGACCATTATGCTCTCAAATAATATCGACAAATAATATGAACTTCAAGACACAGTGTGTGTGTGTGTGTGTGTGTGTGTGTGTTGGAGGTGTATGGTTTACTTTGTTTCCTACTGTAGAAACTGTACAAGCCCTCACTTGTACAGAGGTGCAGGCAGTGTTCATTAAATGAGTTTCTGTGTAGCAGCTGAATACTTTCACTGCAGCTCACGGCAGTGCTTTTGAATCACATGCGGTTGCAAAACTCCTTCCTATTCTGTGAAAGTCCTGCATCCTTGTAGCAACTAGTTCCCAGAGGCATCATGGAAACCACTGTCACCAAATGAATAAACACAAGGCTTTTCTCAGTCTAGTTCTAAGATATTACTTGCCAAATCTGTTACTCAAACCTCTAAATATTTAACCCGGAAACGTTCTCTTAAAAAAGATAACATTACATAGAGTATAGAGTAACGCTCAAAGTTCAAGCATATTTAGGAAGGACTTTTGGTGGAAAAGTAAAAAGATGGCAAGTTCCTTGTTTTTCTCCCTGAGTTCAATCAGATATAAAATGTAGACTGCATTAGCTTTTTGGATATGGATCAGTTAAATCAGTGTGAGTGCATGCCCACACTTCTCACACCCTCCAAACCAATGATAAGCCTTTCAACGCCAGACTATGAGTCACACTCACAAAAGAACTGAAATCATTCTGTGCACAACTAGTTAAGACCAGATAGATCCATATTTTAACCATTTCTACACTCAAAGCTGTGCTGAATTCTCATCTGACCTCATCTTACGACAAAACATTTACTTTGTCATTAAAAATGATGAGCAGTGAAGGGTCACAAGAGTCACTTTTTCCTCTTAAACAATGAGAAAGTGAGACAAGTTCATGCCGTGTTAGGGAAGCCTGTCTGTGCGCCATGCATGTGAGTGATTACTTGATCAGGGCAGTTCTGAGGGAAGCTGATGTTTAACTAAGATAAACTGTAAAAACACCTGGCACAGTTACCCATGCCCCCTGCTTAGAACCGAAAAAAGGGAAGTTCCATAACTTCCTGAATATGGCTGCCGGCCTGAGAGACGTGTTGATGACTTAAAGGGGTCACATTGACAAAAATCGAACTTTTGTTTTATTTTATTTGTTTATTGATCAAAATCTACATTGAGCCTGTCTTGTATTGGACGTTCTTCTGTTTGATCCTTATTTTGGGCTGTGTGGATGGCTGGCCTCACTTTGCATGATGGGAGTTCACTTTGATAGCACTTGGTGAGCCTCCTGCACCTACAAACTGCCAGCTGCTTGCTGAAGCTGTGTGGACTCCTGGCTGAGTGGCACACAATGCATTAGTGTTCAAGTGAGAGTCAGGACCAGGGCCAAGAATGGAGGAAGTACTTTGGGTGAAATCCACAGTGCTCCAGAGAAAAAACACTCCACTCAAAGTAAAATTCCTGAATCCAAATAAACACGGGGCAGTTGTTATCGGCATGTACTCATAGTAAGTTGTTAAAATGATCTGTATGTGTTAAATCAAGTGGGTTGTATGCAGTAATTTTATACATTCTCATAGTATATTTATTTGTTGGATGACATATTTCTGGACAGTCTAACCTTGTTGTTTACCATGTTGCATGAGTTATTTTATCATTTTAAGTGAAATATTAGCTGAAACTCTTGCTGTCAAATAAATGTAATGGAGTAGAAAGTATAATATTTACTCCTAAAGTATACTTTAGGATACTTTATATGTACAAAGTATCATTAACTTGAAATCACTTCATTACATTTGCTACAATGTTTTATATTCAGCAGTTTGTAACATATTAGCTTAAACAGGAGAAAAACATGGTCAGTGAATGACCTGAGTGAATACCTCACTGTATGTAAGCCAGGTAATTATTTACAGTACCCGCATGATCAACTCAAGGGACTTTCCAGATGTGTTTCATAATTTTCTAAGAGCAGATATTGTCCTTACTCAGCATAAAGCTCTCTCCATCTTATCTTTTAATGTATTCTCATGAACTTACAAACCTATGCTGTTGGACCGAGAGTGTGATGACAGAGCGCTGCCACTGGCTGCCTGATAATCTTTGGCCCCCTCTCACTGTTTGACCACTTATTCACCAGGAGCAGCTGTGCAAGCACTTTGCAGCTTTTTCCTTTTTAAAGTGTCTCTTTCAGCCCCTCTGACCTTAAGTCTGGATCCCTGAATGGGTCATACCAGCCAGCACTGCCCCCCAGAAAGGGAAGGAGAGACGGAGAGAGTTAGTAAGTGAGAGGTGAAAGTGAAGCCACAGCCCCCGAAGCGGATTTATTTACTCTGCAGGTTGAGGCGTGTTTCAGGCCCTTTGAGGCTTGGCATGTACACACAGGTCAAGACCAAGCAGAGCTGGATACACACACACACACACACACACACAAACCACTCCTTACCCCCAGTCACTTCAATTTCAGTCTCTTTCACCCCCCCTGGCCAACAAATACTAATACAACTACTATCTAGCATCACATTCCTTCATGTGACTTCAGAGCTGGCACATCGCTTCAATAGCAAATTTGCATGAAAATGCAATCACACACAAACACACGCTCACACACATACCACACTACGCCCAGCATGGCCTGTGAGAGGTCAGACAGTGTGGTCACCCCAGGCTGCAGCTCTGGACATCACTGGGGAGACCAGACAGAGGTCATAAGTCCAAGTCCCCCCGACTCACATATCCTATGAGGAACAGAGGACATGACCTCTGAGTCCACAGTACTCACAGCCCTGCAGGTCATGAGTGTGCACAGCTTGCTGGATGTACAGTGTGTATAAGGGCAAAGGCCACTGCATCAAACTCTTGGCTTTCGTGCAGTGCTTCCTGCAGTGGCTCATGTCACTGCAGGAAGCCACTGCAGACTTCGCTGAACCACAGCGCCCCTCCACAGAACACTGTTTTTAGGAGAGTTAGACTATTTTTCAGAAATTTTGAGTTTTTTATTTTCATATTTGAATGCAAGTGTTCCATTGTGGTGTGATGCCAGGAGTGTGTCAGAGTTTTTGAATTATTGGATTATTGATTGTCTGTATCTATGATAAACACCATTGCCTGTTTCTTCCTTTTTACACCGTTTTCAAACGGGAATGTTAGAAAACATTTCAGAGATGAGCAAATTGAGCAGCACCCTTCGTTCCTTGTGCAGAAGCCCACTGTGAGACCTGCTGCTTTATGCCATCAGCATAGTGCTCAGAGTTCATGAAGGGGTCACTCAGACGCAGACAGTGCACTCACTGTGGTTTGGACTTGGCCTCCAGTGTGACCCCTGCAATCCCATGTCTCCATCTGGGTCTGTCAGCTCAAAGCATTTCACATCAAGTTATCTTGTATTTGCATGAAGTTGAGATTGCAAAGAACTTGTTGCCAAAGCATGAACGTAGTAGAGAATATAGAACATGCAATAAATATGCTAAAAAAAAGTAGTGATGCCATTGGTCTTGCACATGGCTGAAGTCTTTTTGTGGAAATTACCCAGAAAGTATGGAAACATATCGTTCCTTCTAATCCTGTATCGTCATTATTTTGAAGTTTTGTGAAAATGCACAAAAGGAGCAAGCAAATGGAATATTTGATAAGAATATTTAGAGAAAGAAAAAACCCAGCTTGAAGCAGGGACATGGGAAGCAGGGGAATTCAGCATGAAATAAGTAACACATAAAAAAAAGGTTGAATTTAATTGGGGGACATTTATAATGACGGTATTTGCCCATTTTTGATTTTATACAGGTACATTGTTTCTTGTGTATTATTATTATTGTTATCACCTGTGGCATGATCACTATCCCAGCTTCATATTCAGTACAGTACTTTCTCTGTCTGTGTAAGCCTTTCCACCCTGACAGGAATTAGGGTCTAAAGAAAACAAAGAGTGCTTGTAAGTTTTGGGGCTTTGCCAGAAGTTAACCTGTTGGCAAGCGCTGAGCGACGAAACAGTACTTAGAGGAAAATTCCACCTTCGATATTTACTCTTTGAGATATCATCTCTGTCCTTTTCAGGAGTTATTTACTATTAAAGTTATTTAATTGACTTTGTCTGTCTACCAACTGTGTCTGCGACGTCTCCGTCTGCCTCGTTTGGCAGTTTTAATTTTTCAAGTTTGACATTGTTAATGAAACTGTGATGAACTGCTACTTGAATGAACACACTCACTTCTCTGATCTACAATAATATAAAACTGAGGGCCACTGAGGGCCTCTGGAGGAAGGTGTGTGTACTGCAGTGTCCTCTGGCACCTTCTTTTCTTGTGCATGCAGTGAGATGCTATCTGACTCTACATGTTTACCTTTAAAAGAATTAGCAGCCTTTTGTCTCCTTTGTTGTGACCTTGTTTAAAACAAATGATTACATGAAATGGAATGTTGGTGTGTTGTGAAATACAGATCAATGCACACATCTAACAGGAATCCACAGGTGAGTCACTCCACTCGTCTCTCTTAAAGTCAGGTAGTTAGGATTAACTGTGCCGAGGATCCTCAGCGTCTTGCGGGCACTCGAGGTCGACATGAGGCTCAGATAAGAATCCACTGTTTTTGTCCAGGTCAGTAGTGAAGCTACAGATCGTGATAGCAGCCCAAGTCCTTGAAGCGAGTGAGAGCAGCAGAGATAGGATCAGTGCTGAAACCCACCCACGGGCCAAACTGACATGAGAGTGAGAAATAACTGTTGCCCTCATGGACAGATGGCTCCGTCTTTCTCCTTTACTCGTGGTTTTTGGCTTATTTCTCTGTCTTATTCCCCTTCTGTCTTTACAATAATGTGCTTGAGTAAATTCCTTGTTATGAACAATTAGCAGCCTGAGCTCTCTCCTCCTTTGGAAACCTCTTTGCATCAGCTATCAGCAGCTAGTCACACTTTGCATCACTCACTGCACACATTCAAAATCCAGCAGCACAAAAGTCTGGTCTCATAGTGGAGTGAGGGGTTTCGATGGATCTGCCATGAAGCCTGGTGTGAAGATGTGAGTGTGGGCTTTTTCTCTGCTCTACAACAAACATTGCAGCTTGGCTTGATGCTCAGGATCACATTGGGTTGTAGACGGGGGAGGTAACCCTGCCGATCTGCCTCTGATTTGTAAGAATATATTTTTAAAAATTATTATAAACTTTCTGTTGTCATCTTAAAGCAAATAACATTAAACTTATGCAAGATGTTGTGTTTGTTTGTTACCACTGACTGCAGTTTGCAAGATTGAAAAATTGACTTTTTTTCCACCAACCAGCATCTGCTGTGTTTGTCAACTGTTTTTCAGAGTAGGTGTCATTTACTGTCTTTGTAATTCCCTTTAAACTGAAAGATGTCTTTCATTTTGACACTGAAACATGCAGACGTGTTGCAGTTTCTGCATGTGGTTTTTGTGCGTTGCTGGTCACTGAACCTTGAAGCACATGCAGGTGTTTCCCTCCTGCTCCACTCAATAGACCAACCAGGCCATGCAGTTTCAGGCTCACCATCAGCGTGAGTTAGAATTAAGTCTGCAGATTTTTTGCAGCTGTTCAACATGCTAATTTGGCAACATTGTTTTGTCTTGACTAAAAGATGAAGCAAATGCACCACAACAATTAATTAATCAACTTATTTGTGATTTGTAATGTGCTAAGAGAGAAAGTACAGCTCAGCTACATGGAAACGTAGTCTCACTTGTTGCAATGCACGTCAAACTGATGTTTGTGTTTGGTTTGACTGAGTTTGACCACAGCAGGAGGGATCTGACCTGAGGCAACATCACCTGCACCTTACCGGCTGCTCTTAACCGCCTGTCTGTGCAGTTTATACAGTTTGAACACAGTATAACATTATGATGATGATGATGATGATGATGATGATGATGATGGTCTCAAAGTAATTTTTAGTCTTATAAAAAGCACATTTTGGTCAATTTGCACTTGTATCAGACTAACATTTGAAGACTCCCAGTGTTGGCAAAAAGGACAGCTTTTACACTTCATTATCAAGCTAAATGTAACTTTTGTCCTGAGTAATGACATGCACATCGGATCTTTAAATTCAATCCACCTAATGTTTCGGATGGTAGTGAAGCACTGTGCTCACAATTTTCATGCTCTTGTTTCCTGAGTATGTCTGTTTATACTACTTACACCTCCAGCCTATTACATTGTGTCATAGTTTTGACTCATCTTTATTGATAACTTAAGTTACCAGTTACTTTCTTCAGATTCAGCTCAATAATACAAAAAGCATTGTAAATGTAAATTATGATGTCCTAGCTTGAGACCAAACTGTATTTATACCTTGAGGAAAGTCACAGAAGGTCACAGAAGTTATCCTGCCACATAAAAAATAAACAGAAATGAACTCCAGCCTTATCTGCTGTAACATTCAAGCAACAATAATTACAATCAAATATATCATGAATTTATTCTGAATGCTGTGATTTTGTATAATGAGCACTTTCACTTGGAACTTAAAGCGCACTGCAAACAAAACATTTTGAACTCCAACTGAGGTAACATTCTGAACCCGAGACCTTTTTGCACTGTGATGTTGTTCATTGAACTCAAGTCCAAGTTGTGAGCACTTCCTCCACCTCTCTCTGCAGCTAACTGTCTCAAAAACTATTTCAAGTCATAAAAAGAGGAAGTTAACAACAACAAATGACTGGAAACACAACAAGTGCTTGTTGCCTCTGTACCTTACTCAGATGCACTATTTTTAATTTGCACCTTCTCTAAACACCTTTCAATACATTGACATTAAATTAGGCAAACAGACCTTTAAACTGACATGTTGCAACTGACATGGATGTTTGAGTTTCTGACCAGACACCAAAGACTGGGGAGATTCAATAATTGCACAATTAAATAATTTAAAATTTAAACTGCTCTGTGTAGATTTATGTGACCGCAGTCATTTTGACATATTAACTCAATTACTGCAAACAAAAGAGGATTTGGCAGGAGTTCCAACAGCTCGCACCAGTTTATGTTTCATTTGACAGGATGGTGCCACCAGGTTGCATTCAAAGAGACACGTGAGATCACTTTTTTTTTTCTTTTTTTTTTACCAGCACTCCCGTCTGAGTTCCAGGGAAAGGACTCACTGTCTGCAACATGGGGGGAGGGGAGGGGAGGATTAGCGTCGCTCATCTTTGATAGTCAAACATTAACTTGACATGATTCATGACAGAAAGGTGATAATAGGATTTGCAGAACAAATAAATGTAAGCCTTAATGTTAAAAACACATTGTAGCATGGGTAAAAGCAATCAGTCCTGAGGGTGCAGTCAGAAGTGTCACATTGTCACCATCAAATGAAACTGTTCTTTACAGCCTTGTGACTGAATGTGTGCAAATTATTATTCTTTGACACATTTTTCTTAAGTGTGATGAGTGAGTGACGTTGGGACAATCAAGCAAACGATCAAACAATCAAGAATTTGCTAGTTTTGTGCTGACCTTTACTTCACTAAAGCTGGACTTGGATTTGGAAACTGTAACCTTTTTATTTGTCTCTTTTCTTCTTGTTGTAAATGATTGCTAAACATGATGAGATGTGGAGCCAAAAATGCTTTTCTTTCTCAGCGTTTGAATGAGACATGAAAGAAACAGTAGAAGAATGGCTGACCTTTGCAGCCTCGCTATGAGAAAAGCTTGTTTATTGCTATCTCATCAGCTAATTAGGAGGCGTTGTTGGATTTTGCTGGAGGCGAATATGGTGTGTGGTTCTGATGTCAACATGACCCTTTACAACACGTTTGACTCATCGCCGTTTTTCAAACCGAGATGCTGTGCTCAATTACAGCTTGAGGTCTGTATCAAAGATATTCTGTGGATGCTGCTCACATGCCTTAACAGGTCAGGGTTGGTAAAGCCCTCTTGTTTAAATGCCAGCACACAGAACCGACTGCAGGGCTCATATTACTTCCATATTGGCGCCTTTGTGGTAAACTTAGATATGCAGGATCCTGCACAAAGCGCTTCCTAAACGAGCCCTTACTCCTAAAATTTACATCTAGCTATTTGTGCAAATAAACTTCCTTGTATCCTTGTGTTTTATTCAGGACTGCTGGTTTGACTGCACGGCAGCAGATTTGATTTCATTCATGTTTATTTTAGTCACATTAACTGACCTCTGTCTGTACTCTCACTGGTGTCACCTTCTAAGTCATGGACCATTGCCTTAGGTAAATGTTCTATAGTTTTTCTTAGCAGTTGTGTTAATGTCAGTGTGTATGTGTGTTTTTCTGTGTGTGTGTGTGTGTGTATGACAAGTAAGGCCAAATTGGTGTGTTGCTCAGTCAGAAAGGAAGTAAAGAAGGAGAGCAGGTAGGAGCTAGTTACAACAAGGAAACATTTCTTGATGGCTGATGTGTAGGGACAAAAGCTTTATTGACGTCCTCACAGTTTTTATGACATTCCTGTGTTATCTGTCAGGGGAGGGGGCAGCATGCAGTGGCTCAGACAGAGGAGGGGGGGCTGGTGGAGGCTCAGAATCACAGATGACCTGGTGATCTGTTAATACTGAGTGTCAGCTCTTGTGCCAACGTAAGGCTGACTGTACTGTATACATAGAGTTCTTGAATGTGTATTTGAAATGAGAGCTTGAAATGGGCCCATGCTATCTCACTGTTCACAAGTGCAGCATGACTGTGTGGTTAAGATTCAAAAGATTGTTTGCTGTTGTCGTCAGGCCTTTATTGGTGTTTTGCTCAATATTATATTGAAGGATCTAGATGACCTGACTTTGTGGTCAGAAGTCTATCATAAATGCAGATGTTTTCAGGGGCCCCCAATGGCCTCTGTCACGTCCCCACCTATGTGAAAATCCGACCCACACCCTCGGCTGCAGGGTTACACCAAACCTTGGTGTGTGTTACAAAATCAAAGCTGGCTTAATTTCCCCTTTGACACTGTAGTTAATAACTTCGACCCAAACAGCTGTTTTTTTAAAAACACAGCGTTAAACAAATGTTGATTCTTTCTTCTTTCTTCTGTCTTTCTTGCCTCCAAAAACAAACGCACTCACAGGCCAGGTCATGAGCTGTGCAACAGGATGTGGTGTTGCTCAGTCTGCTTTTGTCCACAGGGGGCGCTGAAAGGGACACAAAGTAAAAGTTTGTTGTAGTTGTTTTAAATTTGAATGTACCATCTTTATTCTGTTGTCTCTAAATGCACTTGGTAAAAATGAGACATTAGTCAGCATTTCTCATGCCTCTTTTCTGACAAACTCACAGGGTTTTAAAGAGGAATGCTGGGAAGGAAGTCTGTCACACTCATACAAATCAATCATTTGCATCAGTGGCATTTTAACTGATTTTCCTTAATTTGTCTGTGTTGCATTTGAATGGATTCATGCCGTCCTCCATGACCAATCACCTTCATCTATGTTGTATCTTGGCAGCACTGAAGCCTTTTAGTTTCTCCTTTTAAAAGGTTTTATTTCTCAAAGTTATGATTCAACTTAAAGAGTCTCAACAGTGAAACTACATGCATGAGGGAGATTTGTGGTTAGAGAAGCTGTGAGATCTCAGGGGGATTGTTAGCCATCTTCAGGCTGTTATAAAGCTCGTCAGTCAGCCCGCCACTTTGATTTTCTTCACTTTAATTACATGATATAATCCAGATAAGCAGAATGCACTGGGAGAAAAGTAAGTACGATGCGGCATTATTATTTTTATGTTTACATGATTTGTTGCAGTTGTTAAATCCTCTCTTAATGCAGATCGTCGATGCTTTGTTTAAGTGTATTCTATTGATTTGAATAATATTTTCAATCTGCATTGATTTTATGATCTATTTTTCCAAAACATCAGTAGGTGGGGTTGTAAAATTTTAGGAACTAAAATGTTCAGATGGAGATGTATTCTTTGAGCTCATCATTTAAAAAGAGACTAACACAAAATGAGGATCAGTCGAGTGCAGTGGTGCAAATGTCCTTTAAACACCTGTGTCAAGTGTTGTTTTTTTGTTTTGCAATGTTCCTTTAGAGTAATCTGTTAAAAAACACTGATCAAGGGCTGTTACAGGAGAGAATTTGATTCAGCTTTACTTGTTTGAAGTTCTCCTGTTTTACTTTAGCCTTATATTTTAATTTGACTGGTTGCAAATAAGAAATGCTGAAACAAAACTCAATCCCATGTGCACAATATTGTAATAAGACTGGCATAAAAGATCAAACGTGGAGAGTTTTGGAAAACCGAACAGATTTCCCTGTTGTAGTCCTGATGAGGACTGAAGCTCTCTGTGTTGGACCTTTTTGGAAAGAGGAAGGTCGTCTTTTGGAAGTTGGCTGTGTGTTGCTATTAGCCTGTAATCTTGATATGCAAAATGGCAGCAGGCCTTCCACAGTAAAATGCTGCGCAGCTGTGGGGCTTCCTCTTTTTTGTTGCTTGAGTCTGTGCTCATGTGCCACAGGGATTGTCTGTTTGTCTGTGTGTGTTCATGTGTGGTTGTTTAAAGACAGAAAGAGACACAAGACAACAACATCTCCTGTTCATTTGAGTTTCATCTTTATTTGAATTGAATTGAATTGAATTGAAATTTTATTGTCATTACAACAGCGTCATACAACAGTATTGCAACGAAATTACATTCAGTTACATCCCGTCCAAGAAACATAAAGACACTGACACATAACAGGAAGGACAGCAGCGGGAGAACTGCGAGTCGCCATGACGGCGCCCCGTTGTACTTAGTCTCTCTGAATCTCCCGGTGGCTACTTCCAATATGTCCGAATTCGATGGCCAAATTCAGCCGAGCCGGGCTGACATTTAAGATGACATGTCTGCCATTTATTTTTTTTGTGTGTTTCTGGCAGCAACTATCAGTCTCAGTAAAATACCTTATCTGTGATGAGGAAAGCAGATCTAGAGCTGTTTCACTCCTCTGCTAGAAAATCAATCAAACTTAGGCCTCAATACTTGAGTCTCAATACATTTTCTTACCCTGGGGCTAGTCAGACGTCCAACCTGGATGAACAAAATATAGAGTTACTTGTCAGCATCTTGGCAGAGCTCCAGTTTTGATAATGGCTTGAATGTACACGAGAACATCAAAATGCCGTTGCCGTGATAAGCACACACTCCTGTTTGCTGCTCACTTCTCACACTCCCTCCGTGCTTTGCTAGGAAACTTTGTTACTGTTGGCTGTGTGACAGATGTACTTCCCAACCTCCCGCAACACTACAGTTGCTCTCCTATTTCCACAATGGGTGAATAAGAGGTTGGCAAACCAGCCCTTTTTTAGTAAGTCAGTTCTTGTTCTGGATTAAAATTTGTGAAATTCCTGTTTGACAATTTCCAGTTCCAAGTAAACGAGATAAAGGAATATCTTGTAGACTTCCAAATAACTTCCTGCAGGACAGAGACTGAGTTAATTTTTGGGATTGGATTGAGTCAAAGTATTTGACATTTACCAAACCCCTTGAACTGTAAGCTCATTAGCATTTCAGCTAACAGGCTTGCCGGCTGCAGCAAAAAGACTTACATTGATCACCTGCACTTGGCCTGGTTCTTGATAGAACTTGTAGAGTAGAGAATGATACCACTGTATTAACAGGTCCTGAACGCTACTATATTACAGTATGAGGTTACTAACACATGCACAATACTGTGTGATGGTTGCATGGCACAAATCACGCCAAAGTCAGTCGTCTGCTTTAAAACAGCTGTACTGGGAACATGTACACCCCAACTTGTTGTTGAAAACAACCTTTTGTGTAGCAAACACATTAGTTGGTCAGTATTTTACAATATTAGTTTGTGATACATAGCATGCTGTTTAAAAATAATCCCAAAAAGAATGAAATGTATCTGTTGCCTCTATGAGCTCAGATGCCAAACACAGTGTCATATCTGACTCTTGACTTTTCAGACATAGAGTAATATATTGTATGTATCTCTTAATTGGAGCACAATGTATGTAGCCAACTGAATATTTAAAACTTTTACATTCAGTATTGAAAACAAGAAGAAGACAGCTGGTCAGCTAGTTCAGCTAATCCATAAAATCTGCCAGCCACAGTTGTGATTTCAGTTGATAGAATAGAAGGTCGTTGACTAGAAATGAGGAGTTTGCTTTTGTCTACATCTGACCTGAAATCAAGGACGCATTGTCTTGTAAAGTGCAAATAACTGAGCAACACATCTGCTGCCATTTTTGTAACAATATACCCCACAAGTGGTTGACATGCGCAGCAGCAGTAACAGTGTGGGCCCGGCTCTACACAGCAGGACGTCAGTTGTGCCCCCAGTCCCAGTCTGTCTCTGCTAAGCATCATGAACTTGTCTGTGCATGATACATTCTCACACGGCTCTGTTTGTCTAGAGAGGGCTAAGCCTCTGTGACCTGTGGAGGTAAATCAATCTGCAGATAGGAATCTAAACTAGGCACTGTCAGGACACCGTCAGTGTACCAGCAGAAGCTGTCCCTCCAAGAAGCAAGTGTTCTCTCCTCCTGTGGTCCCAAAACAGACAGCAGCATGCGGCACTCTGTTGTTCTTGAAATTTTATTTGACAATGGCATTACTTTATAATTTAATGTAGTAATATTATCACTCTAAACCAGGGACTTCCAACCCGTTTTTAGCTCTAGAGCCAAAATTGATCTCCCTGAGACCCAAACACACACCGCCTCACCACCTAGTGATGAATTTTCACAACAAACTAAAAAGCGAAAAAAGCGGTACACTTAGTTTGTCAGCCAGAGTGGAAAGTGAGTATTTACATAAAGTAAGTGAGGCAGTAATCTAAAGAACATAGTTTGTTATGTTTGATGTGCCTTACCACCATACGAAACATCTGCACAGAACAGACCAGTACGGTGTAAAAGAGTGTTCTTTCTCACTGTAATTTGGAAAATGAATTCACATATTAGCATTATAAAGTATGCTGTTTTGCCAAATAGCAGGCCCATGAGAATGAGTCTTTAAACTGTTTACCCACTTTTGGTAAAAGCTGGTCTAAACCGCAAACCATAATTGACAAGCATGAGGGTTTAATGTAAGCTTTAGACAGGTAGGCTCAGATCTACACCACCACGCCAGAAACCTCAAGCTTTGAAACATCAACTTTTGTTTTTCTGAAGTTACTTTTGGTGGAGCTTTCAAACCATTCTTCACACCAAACACCCTGTGACATTAAATTCAGCAACATGGATGCTCCTCCTCACAGCAGTCTGAGCTTGGGTTTTTTTGACCACCACAAAAGAGCTCATTTTTTTCTCAAAGATCCAGTGCAGCCTGCGGCTCGGCCACAGAGGGACTAACATGCCAGAGGGCCTCATAGTTACCTGCAGATGGCTTGTGACAGGCCGCATTCAAACTACTGAACTTTTGACCCTTTAATATATAATGAGAGACTTCAAGATTGATGTGTGTGTCATCATGACAAGAGTACAATTTTCATTTCAGCATTGGAGGAGACATCTCCCAGGAACTGCTGAGGCTCTGCAATTATAGTCAGAACCTACACAACAGTGGCATTTTTGTAATGAGAGGTTATATGAATAATATACTGCATATAGCCTACAGAAATCAGCCTTTAGCACTGAGCGTGCAGACTTTTTAATCCTCTATTTAGTCAGTAAGACGGCACGTTTATGTTGAAATCCAGATACTCTGAATCCCCACATATTAATGTGCTCAAAATGTCTGTAGCTACCAGAAAAAGTCATCAAAAAACAGACTGACTTTGCAGTTTATAGGATTTATACTAATGTGTGCCAAAGAATATGTCCAAGTTAAGCTTTTTCTTTTGACCTATCTTGTTGATCCTGCCAGCAGCATATGCTTGTCTCAAAGATTAAGCCATGCAAGTCTAAGTACACACGGCCGGTACAGTGAAACTGTGAATGGCTCATAAAATCGGTTATGATTCCTTAAGGTGAATTCCTGTGAAATTTGCAACAGATATTTTTAGTTCCAAAGAAAAATTCTACTGAATATTTAAGATCATGCAAAACTAAACCAACACTTCCATAAAATACTTAACAAATATCGAACAAAAACAAAAAACAATCAAAGAAAAAAACTCTTAATCTCAGCAGAGAAGCTGAAAGAAATATTAAGCAAAATTAGCTTATTTTTACTGACTAAAATAAGGCAATATAAACATATTGAGTAGGCTTAAATTATCAAATGCAAATATTATTTCTAAAGAGCTCCATATACTGCAGAATTCATCAATAAAACCACTTGATAAAACAGCCCATGGTTTCAGTGTTTTCTGGCCAGTTTGCGACATAACTCACAGTCTGACATCTGAGCCAATGGAAATAAATGAAGAAGGTTTGAATCCTGCTGATGTGGGACATCTGAGTCTAAGAACAGGATGGTAAAAGTAAATCATTCATTTATGCCATCGCCACCTGAGCACAGATGCCCTTCATTGGTTGTCTGAGTTCCCCAAGTTCAATACAGTACACAGAGGACTTCACTGTTGTACAAACTTCAGTAATTGTTGTGAATCTGGTAACATCAGTGCAGACAGACAGGATAGCTACGTATGACTGATGAGTGAGACGGTGCAACAGATTAGTGGAGTTATATATCTCTTTGTCTCCCTGTGAGTAGTGAAAGTGAAGGATGATGGGAGTGCAGACAACAGTCAGAATGATAAAGATCTCTTTTGCGAGGTGTAAACTCACTCACTGTTGGAGCGTTTCTCAGATGTTTACGTGGTTTTTCTAATGACTGAGTCATTTAGGGAGGGACAGGAGCATACTGAGCACAGTGTAGTGAAAATGGCTCTATGCATTTAACCGGTCGGTGATGAGCAGTGGGCAGCCAGCGTATGGCGCTCAGGACCAACTCCAGCTCTAAGCCAGCAAGGTCTCTGATGGGAGAGTTTACATCTACATCTACATATATGTACATGTTTGTGGTGGTGGGGAAAACTAGAGCACCTACAGGAAGCCTACAGAAGCATGGGAAGCACATGCAAACTCCACAGAGAAGGTCCTGAGCCCTGGACCTTCATGCTATGAGGCAACGGTGCTAAACACTGAACCAAGATCAGATAATCTGTCCTTTGCATACAGACCACTGCACAGTGGTGCCAAAAGGATGGCTATATGACCAAACTGGTGGATAGAACTTTGTACTTACAAAGATAATGAACACAGTCTATCATTCAGTGTGCTGAATACGGTGTCATAAGTACTTCTCTGAAAATGAAACTGATCAAACTGTTGATGCACCTGTTTTTTCCTGGTTGGGGGTTCATGAGAGCTGTTGTGGTGCATGTGTGCAGATCAGTCTCTGTCTGCAGAGATCTGTCTGCATGCTGCTCTGCCATTGTAAAGAAAATTGCAATTATTTTCAATGGCTTTGCAGCCTCGGGCCATATTGACTGACGGCTCTGTCTGCAGCATCACGTGTACAGTACTGTTGCAGTGAGTTTACTTAAAAGGAGCCCTGCCCGCCTGTCAGATTTCTCCTCATGCTTATACTTGCAGAATATCACTGGTTGTAAACATGTGGACACAGGGGGGAGAGCAGGGGGAGAGCAGGGGGAGAGCATGCAGCCTGAGGTCTCCGTCAGAGTGACTCCACAGAAGCCTGAAACCTCATGGTTGCATGTGAAATATTCAAATGAAATGAATGCATAGGTGCCTCCTGCTGTTGTTGGCTGAAGAAAGAAAATGAAATGGTGCCTCTGATGAGTAAAGTGGTTCACAGATAAAAATAAACAACAGCTGGTGCCAGCATGAACTTTTAATGTGTCAGATGTGAGAGAACTCCTAATATTCTAATACTTTGTGGTTTTTTACATTTTCTTATGTTTCTAATTTTAATCTGCCTATAATGTATTAAATATCTACAAGAAAACATTACACTGTAAAACACAGTTGCTATAGGCCAAAATAATGTGTTATAATTCCCTGCAAGAAGATTTGCAATTGCAATTTTCCCATAATCAGGTCCACTTCCACAAAGGTTAGAAAATTTAAAGAATGCTGCTCATCAGTATGTTTTTTTAGTAACTATTACAGGTGAAGAGGATGGTTATGGCTCAGTAACAGAAACAAGATATTATCTCAATAAATAAAGAAATAAAATATGAGACCATGGTTAACTCTCTGCATATTGGAAAAATAAATGTGTGTGTTTTTTATTCTATGTATTTTTTACAGATCTGCTGTGTAATGTTGTGGAGGCAGGCCGGAGTTCCACTCTGTCTCATGAAAACTGTGTTATCTGTGGTGTTGATCAGAAGGCACACTGTCTCTGGTGCTCAGCGCTAACTGTAACTGGTCCTGAGCTTTACTGAACATCCAGCATGTAGCTGCTCGTTAAAGAGGAGTTCATGGCGTTTGATGTGTGTTTTTAAAAACATGCTCCTAGTCAGACTTTTTTGCCAGGTGTGTGTGCGTTTGAGTACAAACAAGAGCCTGACTAACCGGTGGAATAACTGGTTACTTCCAGTTTATGTCACATTGTCTACATAAGCAGCCACGCCACCCTGCTGCTGCTGCTGCTGCTGCTGCTGCGTTCACAGCTTGGCATGTTTGTATCCATATATTGCTCCTTTTATGTGAGTGTGACAGCACTGCTGTCCTCTGTCTCTCATCCAGCACCACAGTGTCTGGTAGCTTTGCCAGCACTTTGCCAGTCTGCTGCTGGAAGTCAAACAGTATTCTGCAAATCTTATTCTCCCCTTTGAGTTTTCCTTCTGGACTCTGAGTCTGGTTTCAGTCCAGATGTTACTTTACACCTCATTATGCCTTTCAGTTCACACTTTCACAGCTGCTGTCTTACATCCTGTTGCTGAGTGGCGGACTGTCTCAGCGGTGTCTTTCATTGTGCCTCCTGTTCTTGCCTCTGTGTTCTGCTGAGCCGACCCAGCAGTTTGTCCTGAGGGGCCCTCTGTCTGATGTGCTCCCACTTACCGCTTTGACTCTTTTGGCGTCACTCTCATCATGCCTGAGGTAGCAATGTATAACATGAGGGGCTGAAACATGGACCCTTACTTAAGATTCATCCAACACACACACACACACACACACACACACACACGTAACTGTAACCATTAATGAAGATGAGCACCTCTAACTCAAGCTCAACTTTAAAGCCGAATCCGTAGAGTGGTCAGAAAAACAGAAGTTAAAATATCTGTAATTCCATAAATTCTGATCTGCTGCAAACTGTATAACCCTCAAAGATTCACTTAATATACTCAAAATGGACACTATTATCTGTTTCGAAGATCAATATCAAACCTCCAATCTCAGTGTTCTGAAAATTCATACCTGTGTTGTGTTTTCCAACCATTTTTGGCTCATGGTTGAGTATGTCCATGAGTCATGAGGGGATAAAAGAAATGGTGTCCTTACCTCCATCACACTTTATTGTTGATAATAATTGTTAATAATAAGAAGTCTAAACAGATTTATTAATGCGTCAGCAAAAACTGATATAAGAGAAAGACAAATGTATAATATAATATATATAATTATAATAATTTGGTCCAGAGGAAACCGATGTGTAGTAATTCCCTCCTGTCCTGTCGATCACACAGCAGTTTTAAAGCACAAAAAAGTGTCCAAAGAGCTCAACGTACGATGTGACGACGTGACGATGCAAGTTTCCACAGAACATCATCACTTACAGTCAGCAGATTAACAAGAAACAGGCTGGAGGAGGTTTTCACTGTTCCAAGGTTCTTTGGAGTCGGATTTACAGAAAACCTGTTGCAGACGTCACTCGCCTCCATCCTGGTACACTCAGCAAGGCTTTATTTTTTTATCAGGAAACTTAAGATAACAAACATTCCTGAGCCAAGTCCTTGTTATGTTTCACAGAGGAACGATAGAGAGTATTCTGACTCTTTGTGAACAGGCCAGAACATCACTGATACCTGTTTACCAAGCATCAGTGATGTCTGTCAGGTGAGGTACCTGCACCAAACACAAAGGACATTAAAAACCTTCACTCACCCCGGCCACAGCCTGTCGCACGCCGCTGCTCTCCGGACAGAGACACAAACCAACCTGCTGCTGTATCACCACACCAAAGCATCCACTTTAACCTCTTTTACAAATCCTCTCTCTCCACATTGGACAGTGCTATTTGGATTAACCGATTGATTATTAATCCATTCTTTGTTGTTATTTCCAAGACATTCTTGTTCTTTGTATTTTTTTTCCTTTTGCCATGACAGATGTGTAAAGGCTGAAGTTGTCCATTTTTTCCATCTGTCTAACAATCACATCACTATTATTTTATGTGATTGTGATTGTTAAAATGAGTGTCCAGAGTTCCGAGTGAATTTACTGTAACAAAGAAACTTCTGCTTGTTATGGTGTGAGATGAAGCTCCTACTGTGTTAAAATGCGTCTGTTCTGAGATTGAAATTATTGTCAGGCTCCGCTCGGACTCAGCGTGTGTAATATTAACACATGGATAAATAAATCATTTAGTTGTTTGTGTTTTGTCAGTGTCTGTGTCAGAGAGCCTAATGAGCCATCACTCATGAACGCTGTGCAGACTCACCATGTCTACCACAGACTGCTTCCAGACAGCTGAGGGGAGATGAAGTCCTGTGTATCCATCTCTCTCTCCCTTTCTCTCTCTGACCTCTCTAGCGCCACCATCAGCACTGGCCAGGCCCAAACCATACCAAGGTGTTCGAGTCAGAGACCCCGTAAAGGAGCTGCTGAGGAGAAAGAGGAGTCAGGAGCCGCACAGCACCAAGACAGCTCCCCCTACTGCGGTGAGGACACCATGACATGTTACATGAACCTTTTTCTTCCACTGTGAATGACAGTTAGTTTCTGAGTCCTGTTACATTCATGTGAATATTTAAGTTTAAGGAGACACAAACATCAATGAAAATTCTTCAGCAAACTGACATTTTATACATGTGTATCAGAGTGTTCCAGAGGTTTGGGGAGTTTACACGAGCCCTTTTCCATTTCCAAAGAAAAATCACTCGCAAAGTGCAAACACCAAAACCACATGTTTCCCTGGAACGCTGTCACAGTATCAATAATCACTAAACAAACAACAGGCATAAGATTTAGCGGCTACAGTATGAAGCAATGATTGCTCAGGGTGATTCTGTTAGACTGATCAAAAACTCCAAACCCTCACTTTCTGAGATTTTTAGACAAACTACTTACAATATACAGAAAATGTAGAGTCTATGAAAACATACAGAGTGGAGCAAAGGAACAGAATCCCTTTAACATGCATTTGACTAAAAAAAGGACAAGGCCATAAACATTTCTTCTCAGTGAAAGCTAGCTTTTTCTTTTTTTTTTTTTTTTTATTCAACCTCCAGTTGAGGAACTGCTTTTGGATGCATGTTTGGCAGAAGAGTTTCAGTGACAAACACAAGCAATTTTTTGTCAGTTTTATTTTTGATGAACAGCTGAATAATGACTAAATAACATGCTGCATTTCTGCTAATACTTCCTTTATTACATTCTGCTGATTTTTCCCCATTACTCTTCAGGCTGGCATTCTTCACTCATCACAGTTGTCACTTAAATTAATAGAGTCCACGATCTTCATGTTTTGTGCAGCAGGGAGCTCATTGCAGAGATCAAAGGAAAAGCACATTGCTAAACCCTCAGCTGCACACTGTAAATAGTTTTTTAAAATAACTCTGTCAAGAAGAAGTTACAACGTGACAGAGCGAGACTGCTCTGAGCAATCTTTCCAACCTTAACATTATTCATCAAATTATAGATGGCATTTCCAAGAGCTGAAAGGAAATGGCCCCTGCAGCCAGCAGGATGTGAGCAGTCAGGACTCAGGGCCTAACCCAGAGCAAAGAGGGGATTTTATTCCTTATATAATACAGGTGTTTTTCCATGACAGTTACAGTCATTCCCTGCATGGCTCCAGGGCTGGGCACACAGCCCTATGCAAAATAACTGCAGCCTTGCCAAAGAGCCCGCCCCCTTGCTATTTATTACACCCAAGCTCTGCACTGGTATGTTATCTTCCAGTTGGTTGCAAAATCTAGTTAATAATACTCATGTTTCGCTGAGATAACATTTTTATGGAATGTGGAAGATTCTTTAACATTGCTAACAATTCACGGTTTCTTTAATCCCAGATTACTCCTGGGTTCAGTTCTCCTGTGTATGTTTGACCTGGAAGGTGTGCAGTTTCCCTCTTCAGGTTGAAATCCCCAGGTCTTTAAATTAATTCAATGTACTTATCACTACAATACTTAGTTTATGTTCACCCTGGCATGTAAAGGGAAAACCATTTCCTTTGGATTAATAAAAAAAAACATTTTTGGAGTCTTTCTTGGCAAGAGTGGGCTAAAAAAATGAATGGCACTCTCACATGTGCTCACTACAAAAGAAGCATGTAAAAAACATGCAAACGTGTACAAAAACAACTAATTAAAACAAGAAGAATTGGTTTGTAGGCTGGAAGTGAGTGTTGTTGTCACCTCATAATAGTGACAACAACACTCATGGAAATCCTAGTAGATGATGTGTGTGACGGACCCCTGTTTGGGGGGAAATGGAGGTTTCACGGAGGGCAGGTCTTGTTTTTGCAGATTCACTGAGCTCAGCAGTTTGACAGAATATATAATTGTTCAAAACAGAGAGCTTTGGTTTCCTCGTGCTTGACAAAAAGAGCACTCAGTTTACAATTAAAAGTTACCTTCCGACCATTGGTGTTGTGTTTATGGATGTTTTATTTAAACTGAACCCTCGGCCTTCGCTGAGGTAGTTTTTTTCATTTTATTTGAAACTTCTCTATATGTATCAATGCATCCATTTCTGCTCCAAAGTTCTTGAACTTTTCAAACATTTTAATGTTCTCTGCCTAGTTTTTTAAGGTCTATCAGTGTTGAGTAATGTAATGTTGTTGGTGTACTGACAGAGCCCTGTAAGCCTCCACCTGCTTTTACAGCTTTAACACTTAAGCGGCTCCTCAGTGCCTCTGCGGTCTCCCAGGCATTTGACAGCACATGCCCTGCTGGCTGACAGCAGGCAGCAGGATGCAGTTACTCACTGCTGCTCGTGTCAAACAACGCCCCAACACCGACACTAGCTGTCAGTACTGCCGCCGCTGCTGCCTTTCAGGCTGTCCCGCTGTTGTATCACCACAGATTCTCTATTGTGACACTGTTCATTGTGCACTCACTTTTCCGGTGACTGACAGAGCAAACACATTTCTTTACCCGACAGAATATTGTCTTTCAAGACTGATATGAACGTCCCACATAATGGACTGTGGTGGTGGTGGAACATAACTGACAACATTTACTCAAGTTATGTACACAAGCACAATTTGAGGCACTTGTCCTCGACTTAATTTGTCTGACAGCTATAGGCACCAGTCATTCATACTGCATTTTTTTCCACCACTGACAGTGTGTACATTAAATACAGGAGATCACATATCAAACAAAGAGGAGCTGATTGTACACAGTCAAAGAACTTTTCATTTGTTCTCTTGTTCTTTGGGAAACAGAGTGCAAAAAACTGACAAAATCTCAGGTAAATCATAAAAAGCAAGACAACAACAAAAAAAGCTCCTAGTTTTCAGCACTGTCTGTGGTTTTAAACCACATCTAAAACCGGTGTCACATTATGTCTATGTGCTCAGATATTGGTATGTGTAATCCTGTCCTTCCAAAATATTGGTACAAACATGTCTGTGTCAATATGCAAACCGGCGCCTTGCTATTTAATGTCAGGTGTTGAAGGAATTGAGTGTCACAGATTTAAGAATAAAAGCCCTTCTTCAGCCTGGTGGCAGGCAGTAAATACTCATGTGTCTCTCCCTAGATGGTTGCAAGGTTGTGTTATGGTTTTTAATATCCTTTGGGCTCTGACTCTCACCTCACAGACCTCAGCGATGCTCAGTCAAGGTGTGCTAATGATGGTCTAGTCATGCAGACTTTAGTCATGGAGGAATGAACACAAGGGGCTGAACACAAAAGAGCAGGGGGTGCTGAGCTCAAGAGTGATCACCAGTCCAGATGGTCTGGGGTCTGTGAGAGAGTGAGAGAGTCCAGTATCCACTTGCAGAGTGTGTTACTCAAGCCTGAAGTTTCCAGATTTCCAGTCATTTTCATTATGGAGATTGTGCTGAATGATGGAGCTGCAGTTTAAAATGAGCTGAAGTGGTTACCCTCAGTGTTTGTGAAGACTGAGTTAAGGAAATGAAGATGGCATCCTGTGTTGATCTGTCACTTCTGAATGCAAACAGGTGAGGGTGAGGCTGGCTGGGATGTTCTTCTGATGTTCTACAGAACCAAACGTTCAAAACACGTTTTGATATTTGATAGTCTCTGCCCCAAATGGTTCAAGACCATACCTGTGTGTGAACACCATGACTAACACTGTGTGTGTGTGTATGTGTGTGTGTGGGAACCTCCAACACACACACACACACACACACACACACACACACAAACACACACACACTCTCACACACACACACCTTAATTATGATCTTGACTCAGCTCCTCACACCTGGACTTGATC
>JAPZDZ010000024.1:3093033-3112681 GCA_029783805.1 Acanthurus tennentii | reverse complement strand
TTTATCTTAGCTCTTGGCCTTGCTTTCTCTCCCCTTTCTATCTATCTCTTGCCCCCCCCCCCCCCGAATAGCTGAAACCAAACCAGAGGAGGAGCTGGACTCCATCACCAGCCATCCCTTCAGCATTCACTGGCAGATTCACCTGCCCTAGAAACACACACAACATTCTAGATTAATGTCATCACCTCCATACCATATCAAGCGTCCTGCATTTGAATCGTCATGTAACTTGACTCATGTTAGTCCACATTTTTTAGCACACTGGGAATTTGCTAGAACAGGGTCAAATAAACGTGAGGAAAACTGAGCCTGCTGGATGGAACAGCTTGAGTAGAAGTTTTGTGGTGAAACAGAAAAGTGGTGAAAAAGGTTTCTGCAGGCTGCAGTTTGGCTCCTGGAGTTTCAGTTCCTTTGGTAAAACATGAAGGCTCATCATTTCTTTCCTTTGGCAATTAGCAGCCAAAGGTGGATCATTTTTCTCCATTTTTTTTTTTTGACAAAAATCAAACTAGGCTTGCAAAATATGGATAAATAGCTACAACTAGCTTCTCCTATGATGGCAATTAATGTATTGCATTTATTGAGAGAGTGTTGTAATTCAGGATTAATAGGATAAAGATAATTTACTCAAGACAAATGATTTTGGGAAAAAAATGATGATAGTTCCATTTTGTTGCATGATTTGTTTGTATTAAACTTTTCTGAAGTTTGTGTAATTTTTCAGCTGTAGTTTTTACTTGAATCTTCCTGCCTATTTAACCTGCATTGTGCAATTTTAAAGTTCAGGAAAAGTTTCTGCCTGATTAACCTTTTTTTTCAGGATGTTGCCTAAGCAACGATATGCAAGGTAGTTTAAAATCCTGAAATCCAAAGCTTTCATGTTCTTAATGGCAACTGCTCATTCTTGCTTTTGGCAACGAAGGCTCCTGAGTCTCAGGGGATTCCCCCCCAGGGGAAACTGTCATTTTGAGTGGTGCTTTAACTCATCCGTCAAATCCCACACCTGGAAACACCTGAGATCGTATCACGGGGAAAAAAACATGCCGGGCCTGCTCATGTGATGGGAACATGAGGAGGGCAGGTCGACTTTGGCTCTGAGTTCAAGTGAAGAAATTATTGGGAACTGAGAAAACCAGGCATCTCCTAAATGTTGAGGTGGCATTTCATTGGGTGTTAACAGGGACAATATTAGGAGAATAAATCAATATGATGGACATGTGCAGCTGAAATGTCACATATTGCATCATTTTCCAGTGCAGGAGAGTTTGTGTGAACTACAAGAGTGCGTGTTTCTGAGTTTGCTTTCATATTTATATATATATATATATATTTATATATGTATACATAGAGAGAGAGAGAGAGAGAGAGAGAGAGAGAAAGAGAGAGAGAGAGAGAGAGACTGGCCTAACAGTTTGTTATCCTAAAGAGAGAGACAGAGCTGTAGTGTCTGATGAGAGTAATTGTGTTGAATCAGGGTCCCTTTAAGGTGCTTCATCTTCAGGCCAAGAGTCGTTGCAGAAACATGCCTGTGCCGCACCTCTGATAGCATGCAAAAACAGGACACATGGAGCAAGTACCAGAGCTTATCATTGAAAAGTTTTGCCCCAGGGGCCAAGAAACGTGACCCCCCAAGTAGGCTGAGAATACACATTTTAACAGTTTGTCTCAATTAAAATTCTTTTACATTCATTCTTATGCTGCTCAGCAACTAAACTTGCATCTAGGTACATTTTCTAATAACTCACCCTTTATACAGGGGTTCTATGCTGTACTTAATTCTTTTTCAATAAATTCTTTTAAATATTTGATAGATAAGAAAACAAACTGAAGGTACAGAATATTATCCTTATATTCCTTATAGACCCTGTTTCAGGATATCTGTTCCCTAATGAGCCTTTGTTGAATGATCCGGGCTTTTTTAAAGCTCCCAGGGAGCGAATGCATTTTGTGAGTGTTCAACACTGACATTTCACCATTTGCCTGAGAATTTCTTGGATTAATCATGCAGTGGGATAATTATGTCATTAAAATTCTGCTGAGGTCAGTAGGAGGCTTGTGTTTGTATTCATCTTAGTTAAGTTGTAATGTGTCTTCCTCAAAGTGCTCAGAAAAACTGTAATTTCAACATCCACAATTCCATGAAAATCAGGTTAATTTGTTTGTTTAAAATTAAAATTCTAAAACTAGTTTCATGTGTAAACCTGACCTCACCTGAGTAGTTCAACAGCTGTTACTGACCGCTTTTGCTTTCTTCACCTACTGGGACAAAAGGCTCTGGGGGCCAAAAAGTTAATGCATTGCATTCCTTTGATAGAATAGCTGTGTGAATTTGATTAACTATAAACTCATTTAGCATTATGTTCCTTATACAGCAAATGAAAAATCAGATGAAATAATGAAAGCTAAAGGTACAGGGCCCCCTTTAAGACAGGGCCCCTACATCACATAGTGACAGGATTCCTGGGCGGGCTTTTATAAATAATTTGTTTCCGTACGACATATTTCAACCCCAAACAAAGTTATGAGTCACAGAATAATGCCCAGTTTCTATGCACTGGACCTGTAGCGTTTGTCTGCTTTGATCATTTGGTAACTCAGCCAGGCATCTTAGTAAGTCAAAGACACAATCAGAAATTTGTTTGACATTTTCCTTTTTTCCTTCCCGAAATAGTTGACGCTTAAGCTCCTGTGCTGTTAGCTCATATCATACACTTTGTTGCACTTTAAGAATTGAGGAGTAATAAGTGATGTGTTGGTTCTTTTTCCAAGCTGTGAGGCACCAGCTGCAGGCGATGCTTCATTTAAATGCACTGGTAATGTAAACACACATGTCAGATAATGTGTCAGATTGCTTGTAGGAGACAAAGGGGGAAAACCCACACATTATTTGCCAAGAGAGATCTCTTACTCTGTGTGTGTTGGTGTGTGCATGTGTGTGACAGAGGGGCAGTGACACCCCGACAAACTGGCTTTTAGCAGTTGGTGAACTTAGCTTAGCAAGAAGGCTGTAAATCAGAAAAAAAGTTTAATCATTTCTGCAAAGCTCTCTTTTCTGACAGTTTTTCCTCTCTTTTTTTGCTTTGAAATCACAAAGTTGTGCAGACTGACCTGTGTGCATAAATGGCACCTCTGGAAAGTAACTCTGTGCGTCTACCTTGTCTGTGCTATAAAACTTAAAGGAGTGGATATAAAATGGTCTGAAACCCTGAGTAGCGATTAAAGTACTCTATCTTACAAACTAAAACCCAAACTGGAGCCTGTAGCCTGTAACTGCCGCTAATGAAGCTAGCTTGGTAAGATGTGTGGCTAGCTGACTGCATGGGGCACCAGGAAGTGTTTGATTTTAGCCGCACTACAACAGGAGCTTTGCACCAACACAAGGCTGAGGGGGACCCATTGGACAGTGCTGATGGGGAGCGCAGTAAAGTCCACAACAGTATAAGAAAATGAGTCTAGCAAAGCTAACAGGTTTAGCAGTCCTAATAAGACAAAAACAAAGATGCAGAGGAGGACTTTGACGTAGGAGGATAAAAAACAGAGTGGCCAGATTAGAAGCTGGGACAGGAGAACTGTAAGCTTTTGGTCACTGAGGACATTGGGGGTGAGATGATGACAGAGGATACTGACGGAGAAGACATGAGGAGAGAAACCAAGCAAAAGAAGCAAATATGGAACTGGCTTTGAGTTTTTGGAAAGAACTTTTCTGTATAAAAAGCTGCAAGGCAGACATTGATTTGACCCTCTTGCTGTTGGAGTAGTAAGTAACATGCAATTGCCGCTAACTTATGTGTCATGTGTTGTTGCAAATACTTGATATTTAGCTGTGTTTTGAAAGTTGTCTCCTTGCTTGGTTTGATTGAAAGTCAAGTCATCTAACTCGGCCCATTTAGACAGAGTTAGACAGAGACAGGCGTCGTCTTCTCATGGTCTCTGGTCCAGGTTACATTAGCTTGACATGCTGCAGTTCTGAGTTGAGTGCAATGCTTATGCAAACTCTTACTGCCACTTCAGGACTTAAGACTCATGATGAGTTTAGTTTGTGGTTAGCACGAGCTTTACATTTGACAGTGCTGTTACAGAAACCAGGGATTTGTATTTATGACAGAGGTATGCAGTTAGAAACTGTGGGGGCGCCAAACCAAACAAAATACCAATTTTTACTTTATTAGGCTTTAATCCATACAGCAACTCGAGCAAAGAGGAAGGGCAGACAATTTCTTGGCCAGGGTTCTGTACGGGCAAGACAAACAAGAAGTTGTTGTGTAATTGTGAGCTGAAAGAGTGCTGGTTGGTGGATTTTGTTACTGCTCAAATCAAGCCTGGCTGTTTCCCCTGACTTAAGAGTTTCCTTGTGAAGCTAAGCCACCTGACTGCTGGCTGTCTTCATAGATTTAGCATGCAGACCCAGGAGGCTTTACAATGTGCCCAGCCAGAACAGAAAAGGTGTAAAAAATCTGTTATCATTATACTTTGCTATTTGCACATTTGATGTATCTTTGTTTTTCTGTGAAGAGAAAAAGTCTTTTGCAGGATGCAGGAGTGGTCCTGGAAGCAGTGCAGTCATGCCGAGGCCTGTTCTTCCTGCTCAGCTCTCAGAACACACTCATTGTGTTACAGGTTGTTCTTAAGCAGTCCAAAACACCACAGATCAAGATAGCAGACCACAAATAAAAAAGGGTGGAGGTCCCATAAAGTCTGTGTGCTGAATCTTTCACATGATTGCATGTTTTTCAATGGCTTTCAAAAACACATACAATACATCATGTAGCTATATCTACAGTTGTTCAGTAAGAGAGGCACTGCAGATCAACTGTAGTGCCAGGAATGTTCTGGGTAAATAACGACCTATAATCTCCCACTGGTGACATTGTGATTAGCCAATATATGTTATGAAACACAGATAAACTCTGTGTGTGTATGCTCATATGTTGATGGAAGTGCTCCTCTGTCTATCCGCTCTGCTATCACTGATTAGGCCAGCAAAATAAATAAACCGGAGAAGTAAAAGCATCACTCCTTGGCAGAGGGTTTGTTTTTCTAAAAAGAGCTACCAGACACACAAAGAAAGAGCTTGTATGAACTCAGTACTGTTTGATATACACACACAAATCTCTTAGTGTTTTTGCAGCAAATGATTTGAAAACCATTACTTTTAATAGTGTTTACTGACCGACTTTACAAATAGAAACACAGTATCGTTGTGTGTATGGTGTGTAAATAGGATTTCCTGTCACTTTTGCTGTTCTGTTATCACAGCTGGGTGTGTGTTGGGCTTTTGTGCAGAATACATGAATGAATGTAAACAGCCTCTGATTTACTTCATAAAGAAACACCCTCTGATATGAGCACACATAGTTGAAAGGCTCACTTATCGGCTGTTGCGAAATACAGACTGACGCTATTTCCTGGATTCACCGTTCACCTTTTCTCCAGGCATGATAACATTGTACTTTGCAAAGGTTTAATGCTAACTCTGTCATAAAAAATGGTTTTCATATCAAAAATCATCATCAGAATCATTGATCCTGTTGCTTAAATATTAACAAGAACAAAAGCAGTGCCGACTCCAGACACAAAGACTTTGGCTTAATGAATCAGATCCTAAAACTTCAAGGGAGTCTCATAAAGCTTGCAGAGTGTCACTCTACCATAAACAGCATCCAGTGTGACTGGGAGCATTGTGTGCAGCCTGGTAACTGGCATTGTGGATCCTCATGGTGGAGCAGCTAGTTAAACTGAGAACTGTGTCATGGTTCATGCTGCAGACTGCTGCACTTTATATTTTTACTATATTTTCACTTTTTATTTTAAAAGTCTTTCTTCACAGATCTTGCTGACAGTGTTTTCAGGATGTAGAGATATTACTGACCTTAGTTACCGACTACAATTACTCGAATTATGTGAAAATAGAACACAGTTAATTTAGCATTGCACCTTGGCAACACTGCTGAACTCATGCTGGTCAAAACTTAAGAAGCAGAACCAGTGATATTGTCTTTTTTATTTCACCCGTGCTTTTTCTGAACATGATACAAAAAGACACTTGACTGCAGAAAAAACTGTGCTAGCACACCTTGCAACTCTGCATTGTCAACAGCAATCGCCTTTTATCCATGAGTGGACGCCACCTCTGGGCGATGATACTGTGGGTGGGTGTCATTTAGCAGACAGAAAATAGTCCTTCCATGAAACTGCTCACAACGAGGTCTGAGGATCATCTTGAGTGGCCGGGTCATTGGAAAGAAACAGTGCTGTTGGGACGAGTATTACAAGCTGAGTGCCATCTACAGTTAACACTTAAAACACTGCTCTTGGTTAATTTATCTAAGTGCTTAACCTAAATGTCTGAATGCTGAATTCTCTTCATACAAATGACTTATGCTCTTGCTGAACTATTTTTTTCTGCATTTTGCAGCAATGTGACAAAACAATTTTAATTCAAGCTTTATTTATCATGAAGATGATTTCAGCCAGAGGATTTCTCAACCGTGTCGGATTTAAACTTCATCTTTTTAATATTTTCCTTTTTTCAACATTTTTCTGCTTTGAAAATCATGCTGACCTCATTTGTCTCATTCACATGTATATTCAAAATGTTGACAGAATGTTCTTCAAAAAACTCAAGAGAAAAAAAACGGAATAAAATTGGATTGTCCTCTTCGTTTGGCGTGCTGAAACGTCAGAACCAGCAGGTACGAGCTGACTGAGAAGCTTTGCTGAATGTGGGCGTTTCCTCACACTGATCAGGTGCTGCCAAGCCTCTGCAGGGGGATTTCCACTAGTGTTCAGCAGGAGCATGAGGAGAGGTCACACACACACAAACACACACATGCTCACAAACCCCTTAGTGTTTTGCTTTGACACACTGCATCCAGCTCCAGGAATGAAAGGTGTGACGTGCAGCCAGAAATGAAAACAAGACCCTCTTTTAGATTGCCGTTCTTCGGTTTGTTTAATTTGTTCAGACTTGGCAGGCTGGGACCTGGGCAGAACACTCTGAAAGTCTCTGCAGTACTGCAGAGGCAAAGGACCCGGTTAAGACCTGGCATCTCTAACAGCTGAAGAAACTGTTTTAAACCTTGATTGAACTTGGCATTTTAGTGATATAAGAAACCAGCAGGAAAATATTTCACATACCTCTCTATCTATCTGATAAGGAGTCATGGTATTAAGCCAGAGCCCCTGGCCAAGTTTCAGAGTGAAGCATGAAAACATGTTCTCTAAGCGCAGGTCTGAGTTCATTTTTGATGGTGGCAAAAATGTGGTCATGAAACAGTGCTGGCACAGCTTTTCTTTGACTTCAGAGAGAAGAAGTTGAGAGAAAAGGCTTCTTCTTTTCTCCTGCTGTTTAATGTAGGTTTCACTGTCCTCCTCTGGAAACCTGACATCCAATTTAATGGGCCCTGTGAAGACACTACCACACTGTGCACAAGCTTGCACTGCTTGCAGCAACACCTGATTTGGTCTGACAGTCTTAAACTTAGCTGTACACAGACTTTCAGTTTTACTTCCAAAGAGAACAGTGTAGATGATCAGTTGTCTACTTTGTCAAGGCTGGATTAAGACAGGATTACTAACCAGCCAAGGCAGGCAGTCGCCACGGGGCCCAGCGTCAGCAGCTTCACCTGCTGACAAGTCCTTTGTTATAACTTAAAAGTTAGAGAGATTTGGGTTTTTTTTTGTTTAAGTTAGTGTTTAAGTTTTTTCAAGTCTTTCAAATGCATGTGCTTACAATTCTTACTTGCTGTGCTCATTCATTATTTGAATACTGGCTGTGAAGAGACGGGAATCCTGTTCACGCTTTGCACCCAACTAGGACCAGCACACACATAACTTAGCAGCAAGCTAATGATGCTAGTTATACCAGCAGCAAAGAAGTCCAACCCAGAGTCTGTTTTTCAGCCTTTCATTTGGCAAAGCTCTCACCAACAACTGAAGGCCTGTCAGAAATGTACTCTCTTAATCACTCTTTTTCCTGTTTTAGCTTCCACCAACACTGTCTTCTGTATCTACACCTGTTGTGATGTCACCGTGCCAGTCTGACTCGAGCATTACTCCAAACCCAGTCACCCTTTTTCTCCCCTCCATCACTATCCTCCTTTGTCTCTTCTTTTTTGTGAATGCCAAAGACTAAAAACCAGTCTGACAATTCTCATGCTCCTAACCTCTTGCCCAGTTAGTCCCCCTTTTAATCTTTCCTAAAAAAGTCCTCTTCTGTATCTTGGCCTCTGTCGTGTTGAGGTTGCTGAGCTTGCTGGTTTTGGTTCTGTAGTCCCTCACGGCCCACTTAACATCAGCATCCCCTGTTTGGTTCCCCTCAGCCTCATGTTGGTCCCACCATGCTTGGATGTGGTGTAAAAACAAGCCGGAGTGCATCAGGGGCAAAACCAAAATTATAACCAGATATTATGACCAAATGGTAACATCATGGTGCTTCAATCACTTGGAAGTGTATTCCTTGTATCCACAACAAAAGCACACGATAAACTGTAACTAGACATGAGACCTAATGCAGCACCAGATGTTTTAGCTTTTAAGAAGAGGGAGCAAGATGATTTTTTCCACTTTTGTAAATTATAAATGTATACATTTTAATTATAGTCCCTTTTTTAATTATTAAATTTGTTATAAATTTTACTTTTGCAATGTTAAAGTTTTCTCAGCATTAAGTGAGCAAAGCTGTTATTAAACCAAGCAACTTATTTAAGACTAATTCCAGCCTGACTTCAAAACAATCAGTACAAGCCAACACACAGGGTTAAATGATAATGCAAAGCAATGATGACACCGGTTCAAAATGTGGAATGAAAGAGAGCGCTGACGCAACATGTAACTTTTTGGGGACTAAAACTCACCTGCTTCACAATTGTGAATTGAAAGATGCATTAATTTAAGTTTCCTTTCACTGAATTTCTTCAGCGTTTGTTGAATTGTTCACTAAATTTGGATGGAAACTTGAACAGACAGAGTTCAGTGAGCCTTCCCAGAGTCTGAAATCACTTATGTACTATCCCATTCTCACTCTGTCCCTGCAGAGGACAGGGACTGCAGACCCCACAAAAAGCACTCCACTATTTAGGTTGGGTTTAATTTACTAATCCTTTGTGTAGTAGCCTGCAGCTCTGAGAGATCACTCAGATGGAGACGCTTACTGTTGTGATCAGTAAATTGATACTTCACAATAGGCTAAACAGTGTGAGACACTAATTCCCTGTTTTCTCATCAGAGGCTATTAAAGCTGTGAGACGCCTGACGTGATGAAGCATGTCAACACACACACACACACACACACACACACACAGCTCCCCTCCCGTGAACCATTTGCCAGTCTTAACAATGCTGCTGCACTGACCCTGGAGGTAAACGGGGGGTTTTCACTTTAATGCCTGGGAGCTCCAACCATGTGTCTGTCTGCAGCAGCTTACAGTGTACCTCGCAGGGGATTACAGCTCAAACATTCATCTTTCGGTTAGGCTCAGAGGCAAAAATAAGGTTAAAAGAGGCTGGGGTTAGGAAAGGGACCACATAAAGCTCCACTCCATCAGGTTTAGACAGTAATGTTTGAGTTTCAGCTCCAGAAAGGATCATGTTTTCACGCCTAAGTAAACCTCTGCAGGTGATGAGCATCTGAGGCCTCATTTAAGAAACATCACCATCGCTCAAAATCATCGATGAAAGATGACACTTTCTTTACACAAAATGTTGGCATCTCTGAAACAAACAGCAGTGGGACAAAGTGCTCTGCATGGAATCTGTAATCTAAGTGTTCTGATGAAATGGAGATGCAGAGCAAAAAGCTACAGATTGTAGTACACCCAGAGTATTCATTTCAGTCTCCATTTCAAATTCCTCTGCTTTCCTCTAGCTAATTACAAACCATGTCACAACATGCAGTGAATGACTGGCTCATGATGTGATTTGCTTTTCTCTTAATGCGCAAGAATGGGTTCACGCCCCTGGCAAACTTTTGCCAGGTCTGTGGTCCAGTGAAGCAACAGCCACCTACATCAAGCCTGCGCTGCAGACGGGGAGGAGGGAGGTGGAGTTCTCTGGTGGGCTCTGGGTGCAGGAATACTGTGACTCCGTATCATCTCCATCTACAGAGTCCTGGGGGGGCGGCCAACACCTCAGCTTGCTTAACCTTCATGCAGGGAGCAGTTGTTATGGAGCATGAAGGGACGGTGGTTTCATCAAAGAGCTCAGTCAAACTCCAGCATTTTATTCCACACTTTGTGATAATCACATATATCATGCAACACATTATATAATTACTTACATCCCAAATAAATTATCTGCAACATACTCCACTAAAGACTGTAGGGAAAAATGTTCAAATGAGCAATAAGCAGGTGAGATGATGCTGATGAGGCCTCAGCTAACCATGACCATAGTCTGACATAAAGCTCATAGTGTTGGAGGTATATTCAACACATAAAGTGGTAATGCCACATTTCAGTAATCTACAACTCATTTAATGCAGACAAAACATTTTGGAAACTGTTAAATACATTAAGTTCTACGTTCATCTTTAGTCAAATTTAAAAGCAGATCTCTATCAAGTCAAAAAAGGCTCTTACTTATGACTCGTACCACACATGCTCTATTATAACATGAACAGCTCAGTCATTAAAAGTCAGCTGTGGTAGTTAACGGGGTGGGATTCAGGTCTGCTGCAGCAACTTGTCCACTTCACTGCCTGGAGGTGAGTGTATGTGCAATCATTATTATGTATTTTCCACATGCAAAATTTTCTTTTGTGTGAAGAAACGTTTATTATGAATTTATTAACATGTTTGAACAGTTCTAAGGGAGAATGGCACTGATTTTTAAACAGCCTATTAATGGTTCCTATGCTCTGAGTTAGTAGAAAGTAATGACCTCATGAACTTATTTCCCATGATGAGCCAAAGTTTAGTGATGAAGAAAGAGAGGAACCAGAAACAAAGTAAGGGGACAGGAACACTTGTTACCATATCATCACTTATATGAACTACAAGGCAACATACATGTAGTTACAGATGAACAAACAGGCACACCCTGAAAAAATATACAGCTTGGTTAACTCTTGGATATTGTTGGCACTGAGTAAGTTTTCATGTTCGACTGTGCTTCAGTTCTGTGGTGTCCTGTGTAACTAATCCATGTCTGTCACAAATTCACAAATTCAAACAAACTAACATGTCGGTCTCTCCCTCAAAGCCAGTCATTAACTAAGGACCTCAGAGTTTGTGTGTTTGTTTTTTTCCTCCAATATGTAACCATGAAACTATGATCTGCATGATCATTTACAGATGTGGAGAGGTGGAGACTGGCTGCCTCAGCTGCTGCTTGTGGCCTGTTCGGTCATGCCAGGCTCTCATATGAAACTTTTGAATCTTGTGCTGAGGAAGCACACCAGAGAGCAGAGCGGCAGAGGCTGAACCTGGTACCAGAGATTCATGTGGGAGAGGTGATACATAGTCTGTATGACTGCTTGTATAAACCATGAACAAACTGCATTTTAATTGGTCCAACCCCCCCACCCCCACTCCCCTGCAGAAATCCACTGAGAGTATTCAAAAATGCTCGTTTTATGTTTATCACTTTTGCTCAAATTTATTTTCTGAAACACCGTCCAAATGTTGTTTTAGAGCCTTCTGACAATGTTACAGGTATGTTAAACTGGCGCAGATCACTAATTACTTTTTCTTTTCTTTTTTTTGGACATATGGAATATGTGTTATAATGAAATTAAAGCCCCGCGTCATGTCAACAAACCCACCAGGTCTCCAGAAATACCCCCATCAGATGTGACCTCAGTGTCCTCACCACAGCGTGAGAGCAGCCTGCTGAGGGCTGAACTCAGAGAGCTGTTCATACTGGGCTCTTCCATTCTTACCTCAGGAGCTTCAGGCAAAAATGACAAACAGCCTCCACTGTCACTTTTTCCCAGTTGAGACAGTCGAGCAGGTCAAATACCTCCAGCAGCTCAAAGACCAAGACAGGCGTGTTCAGTGCATCAGTGTGTTTCTGTGGCATGTCTGCCTCCACGCTGACCCTCAGCCACAGTCAGTTCTTGGTTTGGATATTTTGATTTTAAAAAATTCTGATATAAAATTCAAAATAATAATTATTATGTGATTATCCATGCATGCTGCATATATTTGAGTTCATGAGTTCATCATGTCTACAGGATTTTAACAGGTAACCTATCAAATAAAATCCTGTTCTTTATGAACCTAGCTGCCTTCTTTGGCCGCTCTCAACTTCCTCCCTGCAGGTTATGTCAAATCTCAGGATTCCTTAACTTCATTGTTGCATTACAGCACAGTTCAGCCCCGACACGTTATCAGTCTGCCTTGTTTACACTATTTTTACTCTCCTCCCACATTTGTGCAGTTTCCTGTGATAGGTGCACGATAAATGAAGGAGACCTGACATTAAGCGACATGGACAAGAACTCTAAAGCGGTTTACTCAGGGACTAAACTGTGAACCAGCTGAACCAGACACTGATGAACTGAATGCTTTTCAGCCAGTGAAGAGCAATGATTTTAAGCACGCTGGTGAGATTAACAAGTTTTTATTTAATACAGAAACAAGTTATGTGTATGAAAATAGATCTTAGTGGTAAAAAAGTAATCGATACAAAAATATCAGCCTTTCCATCCATTCAGCATTCATCATATTCACTCCACCAAATCAAAAGCCAGTCAGAGCACACACTGCAATGCAAAGCAGACCAGCAAGCAAACAGCCCCACTGAGGACTTGAGGAAAATCATTTGTGCAGTCAAAAGTCAAAACAATACTGCTGAAGGTCTTATCATAGCACATTGTAACACATTTCAGAGCTCATCTGCAAATCCCTCTTGAAATAGTTCTCTTCCATGGGACAGACGTACGGGTAGTCTGTCGGGTTGTAGTAAGGTGCATATTCAGGGGCAGAGAAGCTCTCCGGCTGGCCTGGCCAACAGTGGGGCAGGCAGTAACAGTCTTGGAGGTTGCAGTGCTGATAGTGGAAATGCTCGGAGGTGAAGCCGTGGTAGCTGGACTCCATCCTGGTGGGGGAGCTGTAGCAGGAGGAAGAGGAAGAGGAGAAAGAGTCCTGCGGGGAGTAGCTGTTGTGATCCATTGGGTTGCAAAGTTTCAGTGAATCTGATGGAGAGCAGGGAGCCTGAAGAAGAAGAGAGGCAGGGTGAGGACTGTGTTGAATGAGAGCTGACAAATGTGTCATTGGATGGACATCAAATCATCACAGGCTCACCAGGAACACCTGGTGATGTTCCTGTTTAGCTTTCAGCATGAAGCATGTTAAGCCACTAATATAACAGAGTTCATCAAAAGGTATGTGTATCTGACTGCACTTCATCTGGTGTTTGTGTTGAAGTAACTGACATCAAAATGGTCCCTCTGGTTGATCTTGTCAATAAAAACAACATTAGCTTTAAATGTACCATGAACATTTACTGGCATTTGACAGGAATGCACCATCTTTAAAAGCGTTCTTGCCTGTGAGTTAAAATGTTATTGCAAAAGTTGTGGAGTGATAGATTTGATGGTACTCAAAAAGACTGCAGATAACGATGGTGTCTTCCCTCTGAAAGATCACACAGTTTCACTGCTAAGAGCCTGCTAAAGGCGTTAGTTTGGTGTGAGTGAGAGGAACCTACATTCCCGTGGCCGTAGTAGTCCGCGTCAGAGGAGAGTCCGTGGCACAGAGGCAGCGGGAGGGTGGGAGGTGGAGGCAGGGGGGTGTTGTAGCTGATCCCGCAGCCGCCGCCGCCGCCGCCGCCGCAGCCGCTGTTGTTGTTGTTGTTGTTGTTGTTGTTGTTGACGCTGTAGCCGTTGCTGGGCAACATCATGTCCCCGAAGTGCTGCTGGATGTCACTGAAGGTGCTCTCGTGCATCTGGATGTTGCACGAGCTGTCAGGGAGAGTGAGCGAGGTAGCGCGCATCTGGAGGGCTCGCGCGCCACAGCTGCTCGCGTCGGCTCGGGGAGCGGCAGGAGGAGGGTCCACATAGCGACCTGACAGGAGTGCACATGAAGACTGGAATTAGAATATAGGAAAACGGAAAAAAGAAAAAATGGTTGCGGCAGCTACAAGCTAAGCTTTGCATTACTGTGATATGTGCTGACCTACAGATCGGTAACGACCAAAACTCGTGAAACTGATCCACACAGGGCTTGTTGCATTTCAAATGAAAAGCTGCTAACACATTCTCGGCCCGGCCGGGCAGCTCACAGATTAAAGGAGAAAAATCTCTCTAAGAGCGCCTGAAGAAGCGACGTGTGTCCCCGTCTCCGTTCAGCAACAGACCACAGGAAGACATTTAAATAAGCCTATAAGTTCAAAGAGTGATGTCATGACGGCATCAGCCAACACATTTGAATGAAGCCTTGGTTTATAAGAACGGACCGTGCCTTTTTAGAATGGAGCTGTCAATAGTTCACAACAATTACAAACCAGGTAGACTTTTCTGAATAGTTGGTCATGGCTGAGGCTTGCATGTGAGTATTTTGTTCCTGGTTTGAAGGGGTTCAGGTTGTTTCATGTCATTAAGGAGCGCAGTTTATTTATTTATTTTACTTTTCTTCTTTGACATGAATCCAACAAGATCAGCTTTAATTTACTTGCTGCAACCAGTGTGGATTTTAAAACGGATTATCTGATTTATGGTTGTGGTTGTGGCTGGATTTGCAGTTTAGATAAATGCAGAGTGCAGATACATTTTCAGTTAAATTGTCAAGTTGTATGTCGCAGATGTAGGTGAAGCCCCTCTGGATTGGGAAAGACTGGATTTGATCTCTGCAGTAGACTCAAACCTTTAATCAGTTTATTTAGCATGAGACAGCAGACTTGCTTTTTGCTGCTGGGTAAACTTACTTGAAAAAGTAGACGCGCAGAGATCCTGAAGATCCAAGCAAGCCTGCGATATCTGTTCAAAGGAGGAGGTGGAGGAGAGAGAGAGAACATTAGGAGTTTTCTGTTAGAACACTTTGACTGAAACTTTTAGGTCTTCCAACATACAGTGTTTTTTTCCTTGCAAATATGCTTGCGTGTGTGTTTGTGCTTTGCGTGTGTGCGCGCTTAACGGCTTTGTTTAAAAGGCCAGGATGTTTTTTACTGGAAAGGTAGGCTGGTCAGTCATTTACAGTTTATTGTTTTGCTCAGAGTGGGTTTTTTCCCTTCTGCTTTGTCAGACAGGTGAAAAGGCAGGGTGACAGTATGAGGACGCATTGAAGAGAGGGAGAGAAAAAAGAGAGGGAGGGAGGGAAGAGTGGGAGGGAGGGAAAGTTACCGTTTTAACTTTTTTACTGTTGGCCTCCCGGGCTCTGTGCCTCTGCAGCAGCTCTTTGACCGTGGTCTTCACTCGGACGCCCTGGTACACCCTTGGCTTATCTGCATGGAGAAACCAGCATGTCACTCATGTTTACTAAACACCCTCCCCGGAGCAGACAATAGCAGTGACTCTTGTCCCGTCCTCCCCCCAGCCCTTCCTCCTCCCTGAGCTAAAGACCACGGTGGGATTTCTTACCTCAAATAAAAAACATCATGGTTATTTCCCCCCCAATAAGGTGAATTAACTTCCCGAAACTGTGCCTGTTGTGCCCAAGCCTGTAACATGTCGTCCCACAAAACCTACAATCTGTTCACCTTTTTCATGAACTGTGTCTGATGGAAAACATTAGTAACACATATTGCATTTCATTTCAATCGTCAAACTTTAGTTTGAACTTTGCGTACATCTTGAATGTTTGTATTTTCTGCAGAATCTGCGGTGTGTAAAAGTGCGTTATTAGCGGTGTTTCTCCGGTTACTGTCGCCCGCTTGTCCCATGTGCAGTGTAACCGGTGCTCCTGGTCAGAGCTGCCCCTTGACGGCCCCGCACGGCTCCGCATTTCCTTTTACGCAGTCACACTAGTGTTTGACTGCAGCCTGTGTGTGATCCGAGCCACCCCGCCCAGACCAGGAACAAAGGGAAGCGGAGCACAATGCGTTACTGTAAGTACATATTTCTGCTTATAGAGGCATATTCGATAAAATGAACGTCGAAATACCAAAACTCGATCGATCTAGAGTTTGGAAACACGTGAGATCGTTTGATAAAGCTGGATAAAGGCGCTTCGGGCGACCGCGTAAAACGCATGAATCGAGATCCGAAAAGAGTCTCTAAATCGGCTTAAACAAAGAAACGCTTAAACTCTTTTTGATAAAAGAACCGAGAGTTTTGTTTGAGCCACAGATGTGTATAAGTGGCGACGACAAAGTGTAGTTTGCATCGGTTACAGCAGCACCAAAACTCCCCCCGAAATCTCTGTTTACTCTTTGCGCGTTTTAGATCCACGTTACCTGTGGATCGTTTAGTTACAGTTCAGTTTAAGCTTCAGTTTAATCAAACTGTTGTTGTTTAGTGGTAAGTTTCGTGAGCAGTTTCGGGCGTATACTGTTTATAATTTAATCGTGAGTCTCACACCAATCTCGGCTACTTTATTCAAATCACTCCTGCCCCCAGCACGGATCTGTGGCAGTGATATTCGATGGCGCTTGGAGGGAAAAACTGGCCGTATTTTTTCTATATGTGAAGTTTGATTAAGAACCATGAAAGAACGTCTCGCATAGCTGTGCGTAATTTCGGCCCTAAAGGCATACTTTAATGCACACGGGAGTGGCGAGGCGTTTGGAAAAGCGATTTGATACTGAGACGAAGCAGCGGCTGCGAAACCTCATCTGATAAATATTCATACGGCTAAATGATACTTCATGATTTGCCTTAAATGTGGCAAAGAGAGGGACAAAATTACAGCGCAGACACATCCCACTCAAACACGGTTACTCACAACGTCCTGTTACGCACGAGCAGCCCGGGCAGAGAAGCTGCGGCTCAAAAATTAGTTCCAGTTGTAATTAAAGTTGAACACTAAAATGTCTTTTGGGATGAGAATCTGCATGTATGTTGGCAGCCCGTGGTCATTCAAAAGTGAGATCTAATCATTTCAAAAAGTCGATAAAACTACATATGTCTTTTGAATGGAAAAAACAACTCTCATCATTCACCAATCAATCAGGAAACAGGTGTCATTAAAGTTCAAAGTTTCACCACATTAAGCTTCATTTAAACGTGGGTCATGTTATTTACTGGATAAAATTGTAATAAAATGAGCATCCCGAGGGAAAAAACCCTTCTCATTTTGCACTCAGCTCTGGTGTTAATTTAAATTTGCCACCTAACATGCTCTTTTTCCCTTTTTCTCTTTTCTTACAGGATAAATTGTTACAAAATCATTTCCAGACGAAAATCAGTGTAAAAACTCACCAGACATGATGGCTGAGATGAAGAGAGGCTCCCTGGAGAAGACCTGCGTGACTCCACAACGTCCTTTTCTGCCTCAGCAAAATGGCCAAGAACGAAATTTGTGCAAAAGTCTCCAAAAATCTCAACACAAATGTCCTATAGCAGGGTCAGAGCATACAACAATATTGTAATATAGCTGGGGACATATTAGTTTGAGATTTTCTCCCTCCATGCCTACTATTTAAAACCCCAAGAACTCAATGATTTGACAATGATTTGATTGCGCGTTACTTTCAATTTGAATATTCAGAGGCAACAGAATTATATCGATTTTTCAATAAAAATTACTTCGCATAGACATTGTAAAAGCTCTACTTTAATGTAATATAACAGTATTTTACACTTTGACCAAAAAGAAACCATACTTTTATTAATTTTATCCTCCTTTTGCCATATCAGAGCATCACACCCCCTCATTAAGCACTACAGCCATAGGTACCTCTTGTGCGCAACTCTAACACCGCAATTCACTATATATCTGCAATCACGCATTTAGTGCGGCCACTCTACATACAAACAATATGTTCAAATGTATTTTTAAGCTTTATTTCAGAAAAAAAGACAAAAAAGTGAGAAAAAAGGGGGCGTGGCAAAGCCATGGCAGTAGCCATCTTTGGCACTGCAGGCCTGAAGCTCCCTCAGCAAGTGCTCTGAGAGCACTCACCTGCTGAAAGCACTCACCTGCACGTGAACACCCGGTAGCGCTCAGCTTTTACAATATTATCGTTTCAAAAACTTTAATTTAAAAAAAAAATATTTCAGACGGATGAAAAAATTGAAGAAATACAGTGTGATGGTGTGTTTTAATATTTAAAAACATCTTAATTTAGGACCAAATGATTCCCTTCCAAATCAAGTTTTTTAATCATCTTTAGCTTTTGTTGGCTGTAGAATGCGAGGCGAACATTATAAGTCACACAAATTTAATAGAAAACAGCAAAATACAAATATTTTATTGCCTTTTATTTAGCCAGCTGTAAGCATCTGGAGCAAATTGCCCAAACTAAATCTAAAACAAAAGTTAATTATAAAATATTTGTATTATCATGGCTGTTATTAATCATAGTGTACGGTTATTAATATTTGTTGCAGCAGCAGCACTGATGGTAAGTGCAGCATCCCTACTCGATATGAAACGCGAATATTTTGTCCAATATTTCATGTTTGTTTCACGTTTTCCCTTTTAAAGGACCTCGTTGTAAGTTCAAGAGCTTTTTTTCAAGTTTCCCCTTCACTACAGATGCCACATTAAAAAAATCATCTCTGTCCTCTGGGCTCTTATTGCATTCAAAAGTGTTCTCCCTCTCGTTGCAGCACAGCGGCTTCCTTCTTCTGTTGCATCAGTGGTGTTGGGGCTCCACCTTGTGGTTGGAAATCAGAACTTCTTCTAAGCTGTCCTGCCTTCCGGTCTGTGTGTTTGGAAGTGGCATGCATTTAAGTGTGTTTTTCGTTTACTAAATAATAAATCCGTTTTGCCTAATATATTTTTCAAAGTGATATTTATACATGTACACAAAGATAAACAGTGCAAAGCCTGCTCAGTCAGTGTTTGAACTCTCTTTAATTGCAAGTGATTCCAGATAAAAATATAGATCTATATTTATGCAGTTATTTGTTTGTACTCTCTCACTGGTGCTGGTGGTGAAAGTGTTGGGAGAAAAAATCTCAACCAATCAGTTTGTTTGTCAGCTGTTTGAAAAACAACAACAACAACAACAACTGACAAACAAAACCTTCAAACTTGAGTAAAGTATGTCTGAAAGCCTTCTGGATAGCACTTTAATGCAACCCCAATGTTTAGCATTTATAAACAGTGTATACAAACAGATATTAAATCATTTACAACACACTGAAGAGTGCTTGCGTTTATTAATGCCTTTGTTAAAAACTATAGCTCCTCCTTAAGCATTCATAACTGGTGACTGGACAGTTAATAAAAGCTTGATAAAACACTTGATTATATTTGATATGACACTATTTGAGTGTCACCAATCAGTGTGTACATTTGTAATTTACTTCATTAAACTGTATCACATCATCAAGTATTTTTAATTCAACTTATTCTCTAACACACACTACTTTTAATTGATATTCATATCTAATAGCTTATGTAGACCTGAATGAAGCATTAACATTTAGTGATAACAGCTCACTTCTTGAAAGGAGCCGTACAAAGTATTCTGTCTTTTAAAGCAGCTTGAATGTTCTTTAAAAAACAGCATGGTTGTTGACAGATAATAATAATAATAATAATAAACTTTATTTATATAGCACCTTTCATAACATAGAATGCAGCTCAAAGTGCTTTACAAG
>JAPZDZ010000024.1:3043508-3061610 GCA_029783805.1 Acanthurus tennentii | reverse complement strand
TAGACCTGCTCCATATGTAAAGTGTCTTGAGACAACTTTGTTGTGAATTGACGCTATATAAATAAAATTGAATTGAACTGAATTGAATTTTAGTATCTTTTGGCATAATATTTTGGTTTACAGCCCTCAACCATAACATTTTGTCAACATTGTTTACAGACCAGACAGTCATAAGTTTGCAATTTTCATCTTTTATGGACAACGCTATATCTGAACAGTACAGAAATTTAGGTGCTACGGGACCCGGTAATTTTCTAGAGAGTGCAAGAATGTGCAAAGTATTTTTTTCTGACGTTTACCATAACAATTTTTAAAGGCGTTGCTATGAAAGTTTTGTTTATCTGTTATGCTGCCCCCAAGTGGCCAAACACATTGATTTCGAAGCTTTAGGATGAATTCACACTCAACACGCTTTACGTCTTCTGCCACTTTTCTGTGCCTACTGAATTTTTATTTTAATTATTTTTTCACTTCGAGCAGAGTTTTGAATGTTAAGCACTGAGACACCTTAGGCCATATTAAAGCCAGTCTGCCTTCAGCAGCTCTGCATCTGAAGATGAGGTTTTGTTCATTTGATGCTATGGAAAGCATCTGGCCAGAAGAGAAATCAAATGAGGAAAGCAATGATGACGTATGAAGTTAGGCCTGCAGCAGTGAAAAAGAATATGTTCAAACCAGATTGATGTGCAACGTGTGGTCCATTTGTAAAGCCTTTGCCATGGGCACTGAGGTCTGATGTTGGACGAGTTGATTTCCAGATGTGTCTTCAGGCCCTGACTTATGTAAGGTAAGGAGTCTGCACAGTGGGGGCAGGCATTGGCTGTCTGCTCTCTTGATTGAAGAAGTTCAAATGTTGATTCAGTCTCAGTACACTAAGTATTTCTCTCTTCACTGTACCAGGCATCATTAACCCTCTCCCTCATTCATCCCTCTTGTTTGCAAGCTTGTATAACTGTGGGTTTTCAATAAGCTGCACATCATCTGTTTGCTTTTCAAACTGACCTCATGAATGAAAACATAAAGGCCCATAATAACTGTATTTCATAACTTTTTGGCTGACAGAAGCAACCCGACAACATCAATTCATTTGTTGCTCAAAAGCACGGAGAGGGAGGCCTGTCACTTGGCTTTTCTTTCTGCCTGAACAGACATGAGGATCAAAAGGAAACAGAACCCAAAGCTCGCTCGAAGCCCTCCTGTATGCACAGGGCCATCCCTCAGGGCCAGATATGTGTGTTTGGTTTACTCACCTGTGTGGACCTGCAAGTGCTTCTCAGCAGGTGCTCTTGTGGTCCAGGGCTGTGGCTGGTACAGGGATCTGTTTATTTAAATAACCAGCAGAGTGTGTCTGTGCATGTGTTTGTGTGTGTTGGTGTGTGTTTCTGTGTGTGAGTGGGTGGGGCTGCTTGGCTGCTAAGCTCTCAGAGGTGATATCATCGGTGCTTTGATTGCTACTCTTTGCCCAAATTAAACTTTACTCAAGTAAAGGCGAATTGGATCCTGCAGGAAAAGTTCCGCAAACACGGAAATACTTAAAATGTCTTTTTAAAAATGTTAATAAGCTACCCGGTTAAAAATAGAACTTTTCCATATTAGATTTTCCACATGTTGACAGAACAACGGTTCCATTCTCACACCTCAGCAAATCAGCAGGTATATTTACACACCTAGTGCACTTTGATTTATGACTAACAGTTAATTATAGCCACCGTCACGACATTTTACAGCCAAGTTCATGGCAACAAAAGCAGGTATTTAAAGCCAAAATACAATCTTTTCCAACCCTTTTTGTCTCTAAACTTGATCAGACCTCAGCCACAGAAATGGAAAGTTTCAACATGTCTGTGGTTTGCAGGGACATACAATGCCAACATTAATTATGGTGTTTGGGTTGTGGAAACAAGGTTAAAAAACAAAACAATGAGCCCAAAGAGGTTAAAACACTCCGTAGAGCTGAGGGGAATTACAGAGTTGAAAAGTCATTCTCTATGGATTTGTTACTTCCAGTGACACCTTTCTTGTTACACATATTATTTCGGTCCAATTTTTAATATATAACTGTTGACTACTGCTGCTTTCAGTTGATGAGAGACCGTGCAGAGGGATCACACGTACACTTCTGCTTGAGTCATAGAAACGAGAGCTTCCTTTGTCTGCCATCCCTTCCTTTATCCTTTAATGTTTGTTTGGATCATTCGAGGACGGGAGGGCATCACCATGGCAATATCTTACGCACTCACACTGACTGACAGTCGTTGCCATGGCCTGAAACAGTAATCCTGTAACACCTATGTTCTATTGAATACTAAATCAAGTTTGATGTGTTGATAGGGCTACACAGAAAATGACGAGAAGGGCAGAACTAGAACATGTTTTGTCATCCCCCCCAATGTTATCTAGCAATACAAATATGTCTGCTTTTATTTGTTGAGGCTTTGAGATATTTGCCTCTGAGACTTGCTAATAATACAATGACAGTAAATGGAATTTTATTTATGTCCTTTTATTAAGTCCTGGTTATTTTTCTGATTATGTGAGATTACCCGCGGAACTCACTGTCAACAGCTTTCATTGAGAACTTTTCTGCATAGAGATTAGGAATTGGCAATAAACACAAAGCAGTTTTAGTCAGACAACACTTTTCAGAGTTCATGTGTGCTGATTCCATTTTTTTAGGATTTTTTTTTCCTCCAGGGTCTTAAGAGATTCTGGGAAAGGCGACCAGACGGAAAATACAAGTAGGAAACAACACACAGGGGGTGGGAGTGCAGACACAAAACAGTGGAGATACTGAAGACAGAAACTCCTGAAATGCATTGGAAATCATTGAATTGCCGATTTCAGACAATCTGAAAGTATTAGATTATAAATTACAATGCAGCTGCTGTCCTCTGTGACAATGCTCACCTCCATCTGAAGCTGCTGTAAAACACGCTGATATTTGAAGCTGTAGTTCAAGCCTTCAAGTAAATGAACTTATCATAGTGGTTCATCATATGTCAAATGTTGAAACACTTCCTTTACACAAAGGCTTTATAAAAAGGTACACTCAGATGACGTTCTCAAACCTTCAAAATGCCTTTGCTAGCAGACATACCTGAGCTGAGATTTTGAGTAGGTCAGCCGTATAACAGCTTATTTTCTCGTCACTTTTATTATAAACTAGCTGTTTTCAATCCAAGGCCGCTCCTGACGTCAGCACTTTTGGAGAGGAACCTACATGCATTCCTGAGATGAGGAGGGATCCAGACCCAGACCCCCCCCCACCCACTGCATTTATCAGGCAGGACAACAAGCAGAGCTCTCTGCAGACAGGCTGATTGATGGATCAGTTTGAACAAACTTACAAGTCTGCTTTTTTTCCAGACTGCCCTATAATGACACAGTGGAGCATTTCTGCAGCACATCTACGTGAGTCTGCTGTCGACAGACTGACCTTAACTCGACATGCAACTTGACATGTAAGGAATAAAAAGCTGTGTGTTATTTATGAGCTACATCTGCTGACCGACAAACTCTGTACAAACATGCAAAAACATCAGGCCAGTGAATTATTTGCAATATGGAAATCCCTTGAAAATGGCTCATATTATGCTAAAACATTTGCACTTAGCATACTTATAAGGCAGCTGTCTTGGCAAGGAAGAGCCTCTCTTCCACAGAGAAGTAATTCTTTTATTCTTCTCTAACAGTTTTTGTCTCGATATATATCGTGGCTGCAGCTAAACCGTTTTTCACTGCTGTCAGTGTCTTCCACCTTTTCCCACAAATTACTTCGAGGGGGGGTGCTTCATTTACAGCGAGGAAAACCACAGCACTCTTTGCTTTAAAACACAGAACAGCTTACGTTAAAATACCTCCCCACTGCCATACAACTCTATCCTTTTGAACATGTTTCACAGTGTTTGCAGGAACATAAACTTCAATTACGTTCATTACAGGAGTTGTAAATCTGCTGGTAAATACTTTTACAAACACCCTCTACATACCTTTACTATCTATGTGCCTTGGGAGAGAATGTTAGGCTACATCAGAAAAGAAAACCAGGGTATGTTATATTATGACATTACATTTGGCGATATGTGTTAAAAAATCTCTTTCTCTCTCTCTCTCTCTCTCTCTCTCTATATATCTATCTATCTATCTATCTATCTATCTATCTATCTATCTATCTATCTATCTATCTATCTATCTATCTATCCATCCATCCTTCCTTTCTTCCTTCCTTCCCTCCCTCCCTCCTTCCTTCCTTCCTTCCTCCTGGTTGAGTTTAAGAGTATGCGCCAAATCACAAAACGTCAGACTGAAAGCACCTTTGGGAGGACACACTGATGTCATGTCAGCTGGGAAAATAGAAGGGAGAGGCTCGGACCGGCCTTATATTAAACAAATCACAAGTCAGCTAGCTTTGTAATGTAGCATTGACTCAGGCAGGTTCAGACCTGGCAGGAAAATCACTTGGATGTTGTTGATTTTTTTGTTTTTGGAAACCTTTCAGGTCAGCACCACTGAAGCCTGAACAGACTACCCACATTACAATGAGCGGGAGAACGTTTTTGACGTGATGCCTTATTACGTCCAAATGAGTCCTAAGAGGTGGAGATGAAAGCAGTTCAAATGTGAGCTGATGATGAAAGCAAGTGAAAGTTCTGCTCTACTTGAAGCACGAGAGACAGTTTGAGTGCACTGGAAGTAGCTGAAGTGTTGGTCGTAAGGAGGGACAGCAGTTGAACCGTCAGCTGAAGTATTTAAGCTGTCTTTTAAAATATAAAAATTAGTTTAAGTGTCAGTTCAGGCTGAAAAAAGGTTGACATCGCCCTTCAAAGTGCCAAGTTAGTTGAAGTGTGCTGTAAATAATTAATGTGTCAGTAAGTTGCAGAGCTGAAAAGGAAGGGGTCATCATGTCCCTGTCTGAAAAGAGTATGAAGCAAGTATGAAAGAGGAAAAGGGCAGGTGGAAAATACAGGGAGCTTAAACTGCAGTCACTGAAAAATGTATAAGGCACAATAATGATAAACTGACCTGACAAAGTACAGAAGGTGGATACTTGTCTGGATAATGTTTAAAGTTATATTTTTAATTAATATGAAGTCATTAAAAATAACTTGAAAATGTCTAAAGATCAACAATTTGCTACTGCACGTTCAGTAGAATTGGTAAGAAATGCTAAAAAATAGTGATTATTGTGGAAGAGATCAAAAATCTAAATGCATGCACATATATCTGGAATGAGATAAACATTTCAAAGTTTGAAAAGAATTTCACGTCAAAGCCTGCACAAGAAGTTGGTGGGTAAAATGCATAGAATGCAAAAATGATGATAAAAAGATAAGGATATGAATAAATTCACCATTTATGGATTACATTTTCCTTGACTTCTAAAGCTGATTAAAATAACTGAAGTCAATGTGCAAAATGGAGTGAAAAATCAAAAATCATTAAAGCTACTATAGGTTTCATATAAAGAGTATGCATGGCACCTCCTTTTACATTCTGTCATGGTGAAAAATATCCCTCCGTGTTCCCTGAAACTCATATGGAGGGCCTGGCCTCCACAAATTGGCCACATGTGCTGGCTGACACCGGGACTACTGGAAAATGTCACAGGTGTCATAGGCGTTTTACTGTCACTGCTGTCAGGTCGGCTTTTCCATGACTTCCCAGAAATGCAATGGAAAGACTTTGCCATGAAAGAATGGAAAAAACTGCTCCAGACCCTTTTCTGATGGTTGGTTGGTGGGTTGGAAATCACCGCATCGCTTAAAGAAATCCCTCATGTGCTCCAAATATTGGTCCTATTTGTCTGATATAAATTTCAACCTTGTCTGAAAATGAAACGCAGCCGTCGCAGACAATGGCTGCAAGCTAATGAAGGAAAAAATGAAAGCATGCTTTTAATATCTCCAGCACGTGCCTGAGTCACAAATCTGTCACATCTCAAGAGCCTCCTTTCAACACATTTGTGAACAGGTTGAACCACTCACAGCCTGTGCAAGTAAACACGTCACAGATTGTGAATGAAATGACGATGATACGGAGTGAAAAAAAACAGAGCTGAGCTTCGTCTGTGCTGGATTAACCATCCAGACAGCACCTTTGAGATCTCTGGGACGATTGTTTGGGAAGATGAGACCCTTGTTTGACGTCAGATTTGTGAGTCCAGTAGAGATAGTATCCCCGGCAACAGCGGAAAACAATGGATCACAAAGATGACTTTGAAAGCAGCTCGGCCAAGGACCTCATCCCGGTATTGTTACAAGAATAACACATTCTTGGAAATTACTTTGAATAGCTCAGTCGTGAGTCATTAATTTTATCCCTACTCTGCCGAAGCACTGGAAACCTCTGCTGATCACTGAGAAATGCTAACAGGTTCCACTCCACTGAAACAGACGTATACAGGTTTGATTGTCTTTTTTGGTGCCGTTTACAGTAACTTTAATACAAGCATCCTTCATGACTCCTTGGACAATCCCCTCTCCTCTGTTCTTCAGAAAGTAATTATTAAACTAACAGAAGGAAGACCTGCAGAGGTCAACATGACAGACTTATACTGAAGCTAAAGAGGAAATATACTGTGAAGAATTCCCTTTTCCTGTATTGTATATTTTTATTCCATGATGTGACCTGTTAAAAGATCATTTGGGCCTATTACAACTCGGTTTTGTGTTGATTATATTTGAACATCTTTTCTATCAGTAATAGTTATGACACTCACCAAGTAATTACTGACATCTGGAAACATGGTGAGACAATTAGAAGTGAGCACCACCAGTGGAAATGGCAGTGGGTTGGCTGAGCATTAGCTGTATGATGTGTGTTTTGCTCCCCAGCATTATCTCGTATAAGTGTCAGAGAGTCCTGGAGCAAATCACTACACATTGCTGATGTGTTCATAGGGAAAAGTAAACCAGTTACAACAAAGTATCTTTTAAATAAATGTAATGTAAATGTAAATCAAATTCCCTCATTGCACAGAAAAACTGAGTGGGCACCGCTACAGTAAATACACCAGGCCAAAGTGAAACACACAGGTTTTGGTAATTGTTTTAGTGTTTGCTGTGGTTTAGTTCATTTACAGTGTTACAAATCCTCATACCCACATGACAAAATAGGTCATTTTTCATTCCATGTGAGCATTTTGTCATCCGGCACTGTGAGGCACCGAGCTGCCAGGCCCGAGGAGTCACTGATGGATTTTCAAAAAAGAAAAGCCAATAAACAAAAATGAAGTAAACAGTTGCAATTACAAAATATGTAACCCAAGTTCTGGGCCCATGAGATCAGCTAAACAAAGCTAACCTCAGGAAATAACAACTGAGCATAAACAGAAGGGAACAAAAGGAAACTAAATGGATTTAAAAAAGAAAGGACCAAAATAAATATGAGCACAGAATCAATATTTGTTTGGTCCAATGTGTAAATTTCACCGTGCAGCCAAAATGTGTCCACACGAGTTGTCTGCAGCGACTGCACATGCGCTGAAAGAGCAAAGTGAGCTCTACATTTTTAAAATGTTTTACTTGTTCACATAAAATAGAATAACCAAAGAGGCTCTTCTTCGCGCTGTCAGGTGGTCGTTGTCATGTTTTCCAGCAGAAAACCACCACAGGTATTATGTATAGAAACATGTACACAGCTTCATTATGATCAAGGCTTGACAGTTATGCTATAGCTGCAGCTCCCTACAGTAAAGGCAATGTGTTCATTCATTACAATAGAAAAGGATAGTTATTTTGAATTTAAAATAGACAAATATCTGTTTCTCTGTAGACTATAATGGCAACAACTCCTTCAAAACCAATATGGACAAAGAGTTTGGAGATCTGGAAATCTTCACAAGCCTGGACAAGCAATTGCCAGTCTTGGGTTTCTTGTCCAGTCCTGAGTTACTGGTGTTGGTCAGTAGCCCTCCTCCAATTCAGCAGTCTTCATGTTACACAAGAGGAATATCTGACTCATTTCCATCTTAAGAGCATCCTGCAAGGCGATATTCAGGTGTGTTCAGGCACATTGTTTGTCTGACAGGAGGGCTGCTGAAACAGACTCTCCATTCACACCAAGTGGCCTGATCACTGTGATGAGGCAGGAATTTAATGGTGTTTCCACATGAGCAGATGACTTGAAAGGGCATAAAGTGAAACAGGGAAACTTTTAGACTTCTGCTATAGCCTACAGCCGTTCCTCTTGAGCTTATGTAACTTTATGTTATTTACAACCTTCTCACACCCTTGGAAACTTGCTTCTCCTCACCAGTTATAACAGGTTCCAAGATCAGATGGAAGTTTTTGTTCCTTTTATAGTAGACTTTTATTTTAGCTCCTTGATTCAATTTGGTGTCTAGAGACACAGCTTCTGGAAAGCCAAGCTAATCAGTACTGTCCTCTGGCTACTAAATTAGTTATTAGAAATGCTGAGCATCTCCAAAACTATGAGGCCTTCAGGAGGAAGCTGCCAGAAAGAGAAAATAAATGTTATTGCCTTTCTCTTTTCGATACCCAGGACTTGGTTAAATACATGAGATTTATGCTCACATGTGCAGACACATGCCAGCTATCTCTCGTAGTAAAAACATGTGATTCATACTCTCCAAAATACAGTGCTAAAGTGGGTAACTGCTTTAATTTACCATGAATGTTTTTAAGTCATCAAAGTCAGACAGAAGTCTAGCTTGTGTGTGCATAGATCCACTGTCAGATTCTTGCTCTCGATCCAGTAAATATATTAATACAACATGGATTCTCCAAACTGAAACAATGTTATGTCATTGCTGTGCTTTCACATGCATTTGTGTATCGAACATACAGGAAGGTTCAGACATTATGTAACATCTCTCTTTCTTTCATAAAATCTCGGAGACAATAATCCATGATTTCTCAACTTCTTTCAGTAATCTGCATCTGCTCTCTTAGAATCATTAGTGAGTGCTTATGAAGTGTGAAAAATATCCCGTTCTCTTTGTCCTTCTTAGGAATATATTTTTTGTAATAAAAAGATTGTCTTTCGCATTCAATCGTTTTAAATCCAAGGTTCTCAAGGGATGAATGTGGGGCCACACAATAATTAAAGGGATCAGAAACATAAATCTCCTCATTCATTTCTGTGTTGGCTGCACATAATATGTCTATTTTTTTCAGATTTTTTCTCTCTGAACCTGCTTTTTAACTTCTTGTGAAATTGACGGCATTTTTTTAACCCTTTTCTGAGCCACTTTTAAGGTGTTTGGCGTAACTACTCACAAGAAAAAAGTTTGAAGAAAGAAACATGACTGTTTTTTATTTATGGATTTTCTCATTTGTCTCAACACCTCTGTCTCTGACACTCATGTCAAACTACTACTCTCAACTTAAGTGCGGTGTATACAACTTTTCTGCTGCAAGAAGTCTCTAAATCAAAACAATGAAAACAAAATGTTGCTTGATGATGTCATGAAGCAGTGTGGCATCGTGGGATTTGTTTATTTCATTGTCAAACAGCCACCAATTACAGATGAAAATCTATCCGACTGACTCAGACAGAAATGTTTACAGGAGAAGTAATGTGTTCAAGTTTTAATCGTGATACGTTTAGTCACGTTTGCTGGCTCTCTTTCTCACTCTGACTGGTGCTACCCTGGAGGTTAGCAACAGGAAATGAAAGGAAAATCAATGTTGCCTTCAATTAAAGAACAGATTCCGGAGTTTGAACACAGTTAACAATATTTGGGATAATACACACCACTCAAGAAAATATATCACAAAGATAAAACTGGTTATAGAAGATATTTTAATATGGACATGTTAAACACTGTAGGTTTAAACAACAACACAAAAAACACCTTAAAGCTGTACTTGTCAAAATTCTCACCAATGAATCAAATGTGTAGTATGAGAGGTGTTGCTCATAACAGCAAACAAACGAATGCTTATGACACAACTCTTCGTTCTAGCCTTATTTAGCTAAGTGTTTTGGTTTAATGGCCAAACACTTCATTCTTTTGATTTAATCTCATCATTCTTGTCACTATTTTTGCAGCAGACAGCTGTTTTTGGTGAAAACACTTTGGTTAACCCACTGCCTGCTTCCTGCTTAGCACTCAACAGCAGACTTACCGATTTAGCCACTAGCTGGCACAAAGTGAAATGAATGGATGCAAAAGCTCATCTAAAAGAAGAGTAAACCTTAGATTTAAGTGCAGTGTGCAAAACCACAGTATGCCTGCTAAATGAATGAATTAGCATTTGTCGCTAACATGCATTTGCACACAGGTGGGCAAAACAATACAATAATGGCCACACATTGCCAATACATCTGCTTCAAGTCAAACTCAACTCAGCCTTTAGCTCCTGCTTAGTGTCCAGAGTCTGGTTTTAAATAGACTGGGCGCTCTGTTTAAATAGTCAAGGAAACTGTAAATGTTTTGGTAAAAGTCTATGCTGCTGAAACCCTGCACATTTTATTTGGATAACCAGAATAAATAGTTTAAGACCAGTTATGTAAATTTAGAATACTCAATACCTCTACCAAGCATGCATAAAAAGACAGCTTTTTTAACTCAACACAAACTATAAAGGGCATTAAATGAAACATGACCATCCAGAGTGCCCCTGCAGTAACTTTATGCAGTACAGGCCTGTCTTTGCTCTCTAGGGACAAAAACAACGTGAAGCACAGCTCATCTCATGGTGGTCTCAACTAACATCTATCTGTGTGGGTCACTAAGGGTCATATGCATCCAACTAGTGCTACTCTGCTCTGTTCTGTTGCCCGGGGTACCTGACGCCTCAGACTTGCTCCCCTCACTCCCACTTCTAGAGAATGTGCTTATAGCGAACTGATCTGTTCTGGAGCATTAGCACTAATGGAATACACTGCTGGGTTACAGAGTGCTGGGCCATAAAATGACTCTTTATAAATGTCAACCCTGCTCTTTAATGTAAATGATACTTCAGAGCAGATTGCAGGGGTTTTTACTGGAAAAGGCTCCTCTCACATGGGAGATAGCAGGCACCATACTGGGAGAATGGGGCTGACCTTTATGAATCACCGTAAATGATTGTGCTCATGGCAGGAGCTCATTGTTTGATAAATGCTCTCCCATAGTCTGACCTAACTATCAGTCACACAATGCATGTAAGGTATTAAGCATATTATGGGAAAACCACCATTACACCAAGAGAAAAGAGAGATGCAAGAAGAGCTTTTTTACATTTTGATGTTATTAAGTAATAGACAACTCATTCTCACTCCCAACTCCTCACATACAGTGGCCCAGTCTGAATATTGATAAAAATGTTTAGTTTTGTTATGTACTTATGTTTAAAAATAATGTCAGTCCAAATATTTTATTTTACTTTTAAGCTAACAAATCAGTACCTGCTTTAAAAAAAGGTAGTACAACAACACCATTAATACAAACTGCTCAGCTAAAGCTTTATGATTGAGTGATGCAACTTCTTCATTAAAAATTAATCTGCAGATTCTGACTAAAAAGGATGAGACATAAATTATTCAAATTGTGTCTTCTGTACACGAATATCTAGCGATCTGAATTTCAGAGACAGAGTAGAGTAGACACACTCACAAACACACATGAAGTCTTGCAAATCTGTTGCCAAAGTTTACTCATGCCTGCAGAATCAGTTTACCCATCCTTATGAGGAGAAGATCTGGTCTATGCCTGGTGACACTGAAGCAAATGAACACCCAGAGTCATCAAAACAGAGCATCACTTTCAGTTTAGTGTTGCTGACCTGACTGTGTACAGGCTCCTGGAACAGTGAAGGACAGAAAGTGACGTTATGCTGCACTATGCAGCCAGTCCAAGCTTTGCAGAGCTCTAATGTTGATACTTTTCACTGTGTGAGTCTTGTCTATGTGAAGTGTGAAGTGAATAAGCAGGCAGAGAGACAATGAGCCTGTAACCTGGTGATGAGAGACCATATAAGGCAGCGCTCTGAAGGAATGCACTTGAATGAGATGAAGGGGGCCCTTCAAGTCACACAAACACTCAACACTGACTCTTCATATAAAGTTGATGGCACTGCTCTAAGGACTCGCTTTTGTTTTAAAGAGTCTGTCCTGGTCATCAAAGTATACAGTGTTGCAGCAGAGTTTTACACCAACCAAGAGTGCTTGGAAGCCAGATGCCTCCTTAATAAATCCAGCTTATGTAAGTACTTATGAGCACTATTAGACAGCCTCATAAAGCATGTCTTACTCCACGATGCAAGAACATCACCATAATGTTCCAAAGATATCTGATATTTAAGCCCTAACCCCTAAACTGCCAAACAGCTGCAGAACAAAGATGAGGAGCAGCAGTAGTGACGTTCTCTGCATTATCTGAAGCTGAAATCCAGCCCGACACGGCTGCTATGCTGTCATCACACTTTAAGAGCCACCAGGCACGACTTGGCCTTTATTTCACTGTTAATGTCTGGTTTTGAGTTTCTTGGCAAAAATTGGCCTTTATCAGCCTAAATAACAAAAGAAAGAAATGAGACAGAACATCATATCCAACCTAACTGAGACTTCATGGTTTTCCCTCATTTATCCAATGATATGTGGGAGTGGACAGAATAGTATCATCCTAACCAACAAAAAGTGACTTTTGAAACCAAACAGCAACAAAAGCTGGACTCTGTGTGATGTGATAAAAATCCATGTTTTGTTTTTTTCTGGAATCACAACAAAAGCTTTTTCAGTTTTGTATTTCATTCGTCACCCGCAAGGATAATTCTGACTGATTACATTACTGATATATTTTCTTTGATTGTTGTGTTTTTGGTCATAATAAGCATTTCATTTGAAAGTGTAATTCTGTAATTGATAAATATGAAGGTTGCAGCCACAAAAATTCAGTGCAAGGTGTAATAAACCAGTTTTATCTCTTAACATTCATAATCATTTGAACATGTACATTTGCTCTGATAATATGTTGCTACTAACATAGACAAATGACTGCATAATGTGAAAGGTTGTTTGGTGATGAACTCTCAGAGAATCATCACCGAAAGTGCATTTTTTTTCAGTTCACTGAGCATTTTAGCAGTTTTCAGCTCATTGTTTAGATTCTCAAGCTGGCAGTTAAACAATTTTGATCCACTCTTAACACTCGCATTAGAGTTTCACCTGCAGCAGGCAGCTGTTTTCATCCAAAAAACATTAAAACCAACATTGTACTCATCCAGCACCAAGCAGCTGTCAGACAAATTTAACATCTAGCTGGAGAAGATATCAGAGCATTAAGCCTCTAATAAGACAGATTGCTCGCTGACACATTCATTTTAGAGTGTCATAACATGTACATGTTACCATTAGTCTTGTGCAACTGCCCTCAATTGGCCCCAAAAACTATATTGTAGATTTTCTGTTGCTTGATGCGGCTTTGAAGAGCAACAGGTGACGCTGCAGTTGAGATATAATGAAATACTATCTGCCATCATGTACAAAATGGAACTGTTACTTAAATCAAGCTTCTGTATCACTGACGTTGGTGCCATTGATGACTATAAAGAAATGAGGCTAAAACTAAAAAACTACATCACAAGTAAATTCAGATAAATAAGAAAATAAAAAGACTAGAGATGGAAAAGCAACGTCAGTACCAAAGCTGAACCTTATTAAGTACAGGCTGTTGTTCATCGCAGGAGTACACTGCAATTACACTAAGGCATGAATCTTCTGCAGGGACACTGCAGGGTTAACAGTGAAACTGCCCCTTTCTGTGAGGACTTATGTAAAACCATTGAAACACATGGAACTATTTTCCTGAAAAAACAGAAGTCAAAACTGTGAGAGCCGCACAAAGACATACAGCCTGATTGTATGGGTCAATTGCAACAAAGGGTCCATGCAGCGAAGCTTAAAATTGATTCTTTTAAAACAATAAATCTATGTCACATAAGTTAAAGCAGAATTATATTGCATGCCTGCAGGCAGCAGCCACTGTATCACACACAGCTGCTTTGACAGCTCTCACTTTGGTGTGTGAGACAGTTCCCTTTTCATAGAAATTGTAGAAGTATGGAAGCAGGAAACCACCTTTCCAGGACTTAAATAGGAAGTCAAGGTTGCAGCCATGCTGTAAAGTGACCAAGACATGAATTAAAGGTTGATTTTATTATGTAACTGACTGGATGTCTTGCTGATATTACTGGAAAATGTTCTCCTGGCCTAAGGACAGTTAGGTGGGTGGATAAAGTTTGAAAGCAGGATTTTTCAAGTGAAAATCTGGAACTTTTTCATATAAATAAATATTTTTTACTATTTATTACTGAACAGTAATTGAAAGCTTTAACATGTACTGTAGCAAATGCAAGCCATCTTGTGTTTCCATGCATAAAGACCATGTTTTGAAATGCTGTATACTTTTGCTTGGAGCAAACAGAAGACAAAATGGATAGTTTGCGTGAGTGGTTCTCAGTCGTGGCAGCTCATAGAGGAAAATCAGTGCCTGCAAAAACTCAAATTACAAGAGGCTTAAATGCACCCAAAAAGCAAACCTTTCACCAGACATGAACACTGATAATGGAAGGACATTTATTCCTTTATTCCTTTATTTTGCAGATATTTCATAATAACTTAACTTTTAATGATGGAACTTACTAAAAAGTAATTCGAATTCATTGTCCAGTACCATGAGCATCTTTACCCAGTTTGACAGCAATCGATCCAACAGCTGCCAAGACATTTCACTCAGAAACAAAAAGGTCAGCCTGCTGGTGGCGCCAACAGGAGCAGTCACAGGATCACCAAAGTCTGTAGCATTAATCCTCGGGGCAGCATGAATATCTGAACCAACTCCACAGAAAACAATGTCAACTTCGACCAAGTGATGAACCAAAAACAAATATTATTATCCCAATAGAACAGCTAAAGCCAAAGCAAACATTAATCCCTTGTCTGCAAAAGGACATGAACTCCGGACTTCTGCCCAAATGTCAGATATATTCCACACTTCCTTTCTGCCTGGTTACATAAGTGGCACACTGCTTCCTGCAGTGACCTAAAATCATGAGGTGTTGAATTATTAAATAAGAGTATAGATCCTTGGCATACTCAGCTACAGAAAGACGATACAGAACTGAATCACTGCTTGATCGATGGACAATGCAGTGCGAAAACATCAGACTAATGACCTAATTGCAGACACATTGGTCAAAAGGCTGATAAATTATTTAAAATGGCAAGGGGAAGTGTCTGGAACATCAAGATCAGACACACTGCTCAGACAAAGAGCAATGAGAGCTCTGCAGGGAAAGTCTGACCTTAGTTCTAATTAGGTACACGATCCTCAAAGTATATATTGTTTGGCAAATCTGTTAATGTCGCTCTGACGTATGAAGTATTCAAGGACAAAGCAATTCACTTTGATGCAAGGTCCTATCTAATGAAAATGATAGAACACAAGCTTTGGTTTGGCTGGTTTAATGTTAACATGGGCTCAGGGACTGTTTGGACAATTAGATTTCCTAACACTGATCACATGGGCTTCCAGTGGCAGCAGGATCATTGACTGTCGAAGTGAGTGTGTTTATCAGTCCTTAAATGCCAGGGTGTGTAAGCAGGACGTAGATGAGTCACTGGTTAATTGCTGCAGACCCTCTGGACAGCCCTCTGAAATGTTTACCTCATTCTCCTTCCTCCTTCCAAAGCGCTGTAGGACACCACATGATTTGAAGGAATTTACTCTGGAATGAAGGCTTAATGTTCCATGTCTGGCTAAACTGATGCTTTTCCAAAACTAGAGAGCAGATTAAATTCTGAGGTGTAGTGGAAAGAATCAAACAGCAAGTAGGAGTCTGAGAAGTGCTTCGGCAATGAATGGAAACGGACATTATACTGTAGGTGGACGGACTAAATGTCTTACTGCTTCTATCAGCAGGTAGAGAGCTGAGCTGTGGAAAGAAAGAAACGAGTGTGGTCTTGACTTTACAGTCACATGTCATCACTGTCCCTGAGTCTTAAAAAAGGCTTTGCATTACTCCAAGATGTCAGCCACAAGAATGACTGGTAACAATACCTAGGTCCTAAGGTAATCTCTTTAAATCAGGAGTTTGAATGTCTTACTATTAGTTTCTATCCATGCAAAAAGCCTAATGAATGTGGGAAGGAAGTGATTCGTGGAATATTCCATTGACTCCATCCCCTGCATTGATTGGGAATGTATGACATGTGTATTAGTCATGCAGTGTGTTTTATTTTTCCTGGCAGCAAGGCTTAACCCAGCATTATCACTCTCCTCACAAACTGCTGTATCTACTTTGTCTAAAATCCTCCTCCAGCCGTGCGCGTCCAACAGATAAGCCCAATATGCAAACAAGTCATAAATGCATCTGCAAACACATTTTTGGCTCTGCAGTAAAAGTTTACAAGGAACAAATAAGAGCCCAGCGTTACGCAACTGGGGGTTGTAACGGAGGTGATACGAGCAGAGTGGTGTGCGTGTGTGTGTGTGTGTGCGCATGTGTGTTTGTGCACGCGTGCGTGTGTGTCTGCATGTGTGTGTGTGTGCGTGGTTGTGGGTGTGTGTGTGGGGGGGGAGTGAATGATGAGTTCCATCACCGGGTTATTAATAGCCATTTACTTGCCTTTTTGGGAACAGATTAGATGTGTGTGTGTGTGTGTGTGTGTGTGTGTGTGTGTGTGTGTGTGTGTAAAGGTAGAAGTGAGCTCAACTTGTTGAGTCATTATGCTTTTGTGGTATTTCTGTTTGTAGTACTTCAGTTTCGGGTGGCAGTATGAATTGAACAGTAAGAATTGTTTGAGAAAAGAGATGTCAGCCTTCCGGCTGCCTGCATGTTCTCAGGAACATTGAAGCTGAGTCCCTTGAAACAGAGGAGAGCAAAAGACTACATAAAGGCCCAGGTCAGGTCAGGTGTGCTACATGCCCATCCACTCGGTTCTCCACACCTTTACTTAATGGCTTGCTGTATGTGAAGCACACCACTTTCTGAGTTGGCACTGGTTGTTTAGCCTGAGGTAAAGAATTATTCAGAAAATATTGTAATAGTGAGCTGAAGTGGAAACAGATCTCCCAGGTTCTGTTTGAGACAAAACAAAGCCTCATTTTAAATCCAAATAACTACAATAATTGAGCTTTTAAACAGTTTTCCTGCCAGTATGTTATGTAACTCACTTTATGTGGATAGATAAGAATGATGGTTGCGTTGAAAAAACAACAACAAGATATTGTTGTTCAGTCAATATTTTGGTCAGCGGCCTTTAAAGATAACCATTCCCCGAAGTCTCTGGCAGGCTAAACTACACAAGAAAAAGGTCTTTAAGTGAGTTAGGAAGACAAGACTCTTAGAAAGGGCCACAGTCACCCCAGACATCACAGATTTCTTGTGAATTTTGTTACCATACACAGAGAGTTTGTACGCATGGGACTGATATGAAAATAATGTCATAAATATCATACTGGGTTTACTTGTGGGAGCCACCAGGGGGTGCAATATATATCTACATGCAATATACGGTGACCATGACTTAAATGGAAAACACAACCGAAGAAAAATATAACATGCCTCCACATTACTACTACTACTACTGGTGGGACGTGCCCTGAACACCTCACCAGGGAGGCGTCCGGGAGGCATCCTAATTAGATGCCCGAGCCACCTCATCTGGCTCCTCTCAACGTGGAGGAGCAGCGGCTCTACTCCGAGCTCCTCCTGGGTGGCCGAGCTTCTCACCCTATCTCTAAGGGAGAGCCCAGCCACCCAACGGAGGAAACTCATTTCGGCCGCTTGTACCAGCGATCTCGTACTTTCGGTCACAACCCAAAGCTCATGACCAGGGTGAGGGTAGGAACGTAGATCGACCGGTAAACAGAGAGCTTCGCCTTTTGGCTCAGCTCTCTCTTTACCACAACGGATCGATGCAGAGTCCGCATTACTACAGACGCCGCACCAATCCGACCGTCGATCTCCCGCTCCATCCTTCCCTCACTCATGAACAAGACCCTGAGGTACTTGAACTCCTCCACTTGGGGCAGGATCTCATCCCCGACCCGGAGAGGGCACTCCACCCTTTTCCAGCTGAGAACCATGGACTTTGGAGGTGCTGATTCTCATCCCAGCCACTTCACACTCAAATCGTTGCAAACTAATCCAG